>CP092729.1:2878077-2880577 GCA_030273425.1 Microplitis manilae
TAATAATAATAATAATAATAATAATAATAATAATAATAATAATAATAATAATCATAATAATAATAATAATAATAATAATAATAATAATAATAATAATAATAATAATAAAAATAATAATAATAATAATAATAATAATAATAATAATCATAATAATAATAATAATAATAATAATCATAATAATAATAATAATAATAATAATAATAATAATAATCATAATAATAATAATAATAATAATAATAATAATAATAATAATAATAATAATAATAATAATAATAATAATAATAATAATAATAATAATAATAATAATAATAATAATAATAATAATAATAATAATAATAATAATAATAATAATAATAATAATAATAATAATAATAATAATAATAATTTTTTGTTAAAAGGAATTACGGCTTTCCTGACCCGTTTAATTGACAAGAATTTTCTTAGAATCTAATCTACGTATGAGTTATTACATGTGGATTAGTAATGCTTAACTGCATTATTTTTAATCAGCACTGTAATACCATACTTAAGTGAAAAGATTCTAGATATCGAAGATGTTAATTTTATCTTAACGGTTTCGCCCCGAATACACTTGCTGGGCTCATCAGTAAAGTTGATGCAAGTGTATTCTACTTTAGACCGTTGAAAAGATGTTAAATGTATTGACGATGAATTCTGTGGATGATGATGATGGTATAGCAAGTATTCCAAGCTTGCTAACATCCATAAGTAGAATTCTGATTTATTTATATAGCCTTGTATAATTTTTTTCAGGTGACTCTATAGAACGATCAGGGATTTTTATTTTTTGTTAAAAGGAATTACGGCTTTCCTGACCCGTTTAATTGACAAGAATTTTCTTAGAATCTAATCTACGTATGAGTTATTACATGTGGATTAGTAATGCTTAACTGCATTATTTTTAATCAGCACTGTAATACCATACTTAAGTGAAAAGATTCTAGATATCGAAGATGTTAATTTTATCTTAACGGTTTCGCCCCGAATACACTTGCTGGGCTCATCAGTAAAGTTGATGCAAGTGTATTCTACTTTAGACCGTTGAAAAGATGTTAAATGTATTGACGATGAATTCTGTGGATGATGATGATGGTATAGCAAGTATTCCAAGCTTGCTAACATCCATAAGTAGAATTCTGATTTATTTATATAGCCTTGTATAATTTTTTTCAGGTGACTCTATAGAACGATCAGGGATTTTTATTTTTTGTTAAAAGGAATTACGGCTTTCCTGACCCGTTTAATTGACAAGAATTTTCTTAGAATCTAATCTACGTATGAGTTATTACATGTGAATTAGTAATGCTTAACTGCATTATTTTTAATCAGCACTGTAATACCATACTTAAGTGAAAAGATTCTAGATATCGAAGATGTTAATTTTATCTTAACGGTTTCGCCCCGAATACACTTGCTGGGCTCATCAGTAAAGTTGATGCAAGTGTATTCTACTTTAGACCGTTGAAAAGATGTTAAATGTATTGACGATGAATTCTGTGGATGATGATGATGGTATAGCAAGTATTCCAAGCTTGCTAACATCCATAAGTAGAATTCTGATTTATTTATATAGCCTTGTATAATTTTTTCAGGTGACTCTATAGAACGATCAGGGATTTTTATTTTTTGTTAAAAGGAATTACGGCTTTCCTGACCCGTTTAATTGACAAGAATTTTCTTAGAATCTAATCTACGTATGAGTTATTACATGTGGATTAGTAATGCTTAACTGCATTATTTTTAATCAGCACTGTAATACCATACTTAAGCGAAAAGATTCTAGATATCGAAGATGTTAATTTTATCTTAACGGTTTCGCCCCGAATACACTTGCTGGGCTCATCAGTAAAGTTGATGCAAGTGTATTCTACTTTAGACCGTTGAAAAGATGTTAAATGTATTGACGATGAATTCTGTGGATGATGATGATGGTATAGCAAGTATTCCAAGCTTGCTAACATCCATAAGTAGAATTCTGATTTATTTATATAGCCTTGTATAATTTTTTTTTTTCAGGTGACTCTATAGAACGATCAGGGATTTTTATTTTTTGTTAAAAGGAATTATGGCTTTCCTGACCCGTTTAATTGACAAGAAATTTCTTAGAATCTAATCTACGTATGAGTTATTACATGTGGATTAGTAATGCTTAACTGCATTATTTTTAATCAGCACTGTAATACCATACTTAAGCGAAAAGATTCTAGATATCGAAGATGTTAATTTTATCTTAACGGTTTCGCCCCGAATACACTTGCTGGGCTCATCAGTAAAGTTGATGCAAGTGTATTCTACTTTAGACCGTTGAAAAGATGTTAAATGTATTGACGATGAATTCTGTGGATGATGATGATGGTATAGCAAGTATTCCAAGCTTGCTAACATCCATAAGTAGAATTCTGATTTATTTATATAGCCTTGTATAATTTTTTTTTTTCAGGTGACTCTATAGAACGATCAGGGATTTTTATTTTTTGTT
>CP092729.1:3485577-3713077 GCA_030273425.1 Microplitis manilae
ACACAGAAAAAACATTTAACTTGAATCAAGGAAAATATTCTTGATTCAAGAAATTTTTTTTGATCGATTCGGAAAATAAAAATTTACTTGCCCCAAGTAAACAATTATCATCAAACTTTTATCTTGAATCAAAATTTTTTTTCTCTCGTCAACATATTTTTACACTTAAATCAAAAAATTTTCACTTGTTTCAAGAGTTTATATTTCTTAAAGTGAGAGATATTTTTTTTGGAGCAAGATACATTATTTTTTTATAGCAATATTGCATTTTTTTGGTTAAAGAAAGTAAAATTTCTCGGAACAAGTACTATTCTTTTCACGCAAGTATTTTTGTATTCTCCGACCAAGACAACAAAAGTTGCTTAAGCCAAGAGAAAAAATTTCTTGGGAGAAAAGATCGATGTGGAGAGGGGGAAAATCACCGGTGTTAGGCAGTAACAGTGGGAGTAGCTCGGTGCTCGCCACTAGATTGCGCCTACCATTTGTAGTGTGTCCCTGGTACGAAAGATATTCTAGAATTGTTAAATTCCGAATTTCAGTACGATTTCATTCGAGCACTCTGTCATTCGACCGAGCTGTAAGTACCTTTTTTGAATCGTTCTATAGTATATCCTATAATACATCATAACTTTAAAATTTAATATTAATGCTTACTTGAAACATTTTTTGCGAAATAAAAATACAAAAATCACGTTTCAGACAAAAAAAAAAAAAAAACAAAAAGAATCAACACGTCTATCTTTTGTAGAGAAAATAAATTTTTGATTGAGAAAAATTTAAGTCTCTATTAAAGAAGCAAACTTTTGGAGCAAGAAATTTTTTTTTCTTGGCCCAAGCAACTTTTATTTTCACTTAAGCAATTTATTTTTCGGAGCAAGAGAATTTTTCTCTTGCGCCAAGAGATTTTTTCTTGGCTCAAGGATTTCTTTTTTTTCAATTAAAAGACGTTTTTTTTTGGAGCAAGAAATTTTTTTTCTTGGGACAAGGAAAAATATCTTGGTCCAAGTAAACTTTTTTTCGTTTGAAACATTGATTTTTTGGAGTGAGAAATTTTTTTTCTTGGGGCAAGAAAAAGTTTCTTTGCGGAAGTTAAACTTTTTTTCGTTCAAAACGTTGATTCTTTGGCCAGAGATGACTTATTTTCTTTAACCAAGAATTTCTTTTCTTAAACCAAGAAATTTTCTATTTCGCTTCAAAAATAACTTTTTTTGGAGCAAGAGAACTTACTGTCTTGAACCAAAAAAAAGTTTTTGAATCAAGTATTTTATTTTTATTGGATCAAGAAAGAAAATTCGGAAGACAATAATTTTCTTGAACCAAGTTAACTGTTTTTTCTGTGTACTTTCTATACTTTCATATGGATGTGTTATATGTATTTTCATATTTTCTTCTTATACATTATATATGTTTTCAACGATGATTTCGTTAAACGCTACTAAAATCTTTGATAAAACAGCGATTTTTCAAATTTTGAGATGTTTAATTGGACTTATCTCGAAAACTACTAGTTTTACGGTATTGTCGTACATTACTTTTTTTGTAGGAAATAAAATTCCCTACAACAAAGTCAGATACAATTTGGTCGCAAAGTTAGTGGTTTGCAAGTAAAATAAAAAAAACCATGAAATTCGAAAAAAAATTGGCTTTAAGATTTTTTACTGTTGAGGCCGGTTACAAAACATAAATTAGCTACAAGCACTTTCAAAGAGAAAATATTCCTCTGTTATTTCCGCCTATGGCCGATCAAAGATCTTGAAATACCGTGAAGCTATAGATAATTAAAATGAAAAAATAAAAATTTACGTGTTAATTAAATGGGAAAATTTCAAATTCATTTAGCGAGTACTTAAAATCAAAATTAAGAGTTCATCTTTAGTGGGAATTTTTTTTTCTCAATGTGTACAATGAAATTTTGACACGGGACTTAGAAAAAAAATAGTCATCTAAAACGAAGCACCCTATAAAATATATATATATATATATATATATATATATATATATATATTGTGACGTTATTTTTCGTATGGGGGTCAAATCAAAGTGAACGTCACAAGCACCAACTGAAATTACTGTATTTACGAGCATGGTAACTCAAGACTTAGAATTTAGCATACAGGTATTAACGATTTTTGATACAAATTTTTGATTTAAGTTATAGTTTAAGAATTAAATATGGAGTAACATCTAGCTACAGTTATGGGTTTTGTTAAAAGAAAATTAAAATAAAGATTTAGAATCAGAAATTATAGAAATTAAATATGGAATACTGTTTGAGATTTAAGTTTGAGATAATGATAAAGTTTGAGTTTTGGCTTACAGTTTTGGAATTTCGAGTATGTGGAAAAGTCAGTGTTACCGTGGAGCGGGACTTGAATTAGTCACCCGGTAACGTCTGATGATAGAACCTAGTTCTATCCCTATGAGACTTCTTGGTAGATTGCAGGGGTCTAGCTGAAATGCTAGCGCTCCAGTGTATAAGGAATTTGATGGATGCAGAAGGGATCAGTTTTGAGTTTTGGTTTGGCAGGCCTCAACAGTAATTTTGTGACCGTTGCTGTTGTGGAAGCCGTTTGGTCATTTTTAATTGATTTTGTCTGACAGGCCTCAGAGGACAAGCTATGACCACTTGTACCGCTGAGGAAGTCAAAGGTCACTTAATTTTTAAGTTTTACGATCCCAGCTGAAGTCTGTTCCAGGAGAGCAACTACCAAGGATATCCATACTCCAGGTCAGGTTTAGAGAATACGTTTGGTGAGGTATAGCCTCCAGTTACCGACATAGTAGAATTTGAAATTAATTTATGGATTTAGAATACAGAGGTCAGTGATAGATAATCATAAGATTTAGTTGAGGTTTTGGATTTGATGATTGAGAATTGAAGAAGTCGAAGGGAGACCTTCGAGGAGTACGGACGTGAGCATTGAACTCTAGTCGCTCGAAGCGAGCAGACGTGTCCAGTATTAGCGTTACAGTTCATGGCATTGCGATAAGCTACAGATTAAGATTATTGCTACAGAAGATAGACGAGATATTCCGTTTCTGTAGTTCGGTCTCGGATAAACAGGTGGCGAGAAATCGATTGAGAATCATTAGCCGCCTCTACTGATTCTCGTTTGCGTTTCCCTGCCATTTGCAGCCGGGAGCGCAATATTGGACATTTTTACCATGCTTAAAATGATACCAGCAATAGTCGAATTTTTTCACTTTCCGAGGACGATGGTGTGCTCTGGAGTGTGTGTTCGGAATTTTCTCCTGAGCAAGTATTTCGCTAACCTCGGCAGTCAACAGTGCAAGTTGTTTACGCAAAGCAGCGATTTCCTCTGC
This sequence comes from Microplitis manilae, assembly GCA_030273425.1. Classification (NCBI taxonomy): domain Eukaryota; kingdom Metazoa; phylum Arthropoda; class Insecta; order Hymenoptera; family Braconidae; genus Microplitis; species Microplitis manilae. The sequence continues at coordinate 3,488,902 of CP092729.1, forward strand.
GGCGGATGCGTATATTTTGAAATATAGAAAATAAAAAATATTTCCAATAATAATAATATCACCTGCACTTATAATTATTTTATTTTCTTGCCACTCTCCGTTTCAGAGTCTGACATCACCCGTCAACAATGTCTTTAATTCGGTACTGTGCTACCGAAAGATTATTGATGACGCACGGCTCAGGAATGTGCAGCCGGTGTATTAGCATAATCCTCAGTGGTATTTCCGGTAACGGAAGAAAAATTATACGCGATACTGCACGAAAATTAATTGCAATTTTTTTTATCACAGCTCGCGGAACTTTTATCACTATTCGATTCGCACTAAAGGTCTCTCGAATCAATACTGATGCGGCATAACGTCCATAAAATGCCCAGCAATGCACCAGCGGTGATAAAAGATAAAAACTGCACAATGATGAAAAAAAAAAAATCACTGCACTAATTAATTCAAAAATAAATTCACACAAAAATAACTGTGAATAAAAATCACGGTTTCGGGTTAATCGGCAACGCGACAAAATATTCGCGGCAAAACGACACGAAAACTCGCGAGATTTTATACACTGTGTAATACACGTGTTCGATGCTTCCCTTAAAAAGAGATCACGTCGGGGTCACCAATTTAGTGGTTAAGGGTAAAATTTAAATATAATAAATAAATTGTTTAAACCAACTAATAATGTTAAATAAATGTTTTATTTAACCAACGTAATTAATACAGTAAAAGAAAGTAAAGCATACAAAATATGAAAATGCTTGAACGCGTGTTCGCAGCTCAGCGGTGTATCTTGTAATTAACTAGTGTCTTTACGAATGAGGTAGAGACGGAATATGGAGAAATCGATCTTCAGCGTAGATTGTCGAAAGTGATCGATCGTAATTATTGTAGCAACGCTACATATATATATATTAGGATGATCCAAAAAAAAAAAAGCAAATTTGTTTCTAAAAAAACAAACAAATCGAAGAGCTCGAAAATATAGTCACATTAATATTTTTGAGCTCCTTGAGCTCGAAAACAGCGGGAAGTTTCGGGGCTGGCCCGCAGGGCCAACCGACGCCCGGATTTTTTTTTTTGGATACCCAAATATATATGTATGTAAGAGCAGGAAGTCACCGGTGCTATAAGCAACAGCGGAAGTAGTTCAGTGCTTGCCACATGATCGCGCGCACCGCTTGTAGTGTCCTTGGTAAGAAACTTATTTCAGAACTGTTAAATACCAAACTTGAGACTATTCTAGCCCGGGTACTCCTCCGTTATTTATCAGAGTGATAAGTTCCTTTTTTGGTGGTAATATAGTATATTTTATATTACATAATGACAAAAATATTTATTATTAACTAGCTGACCCGGCAAACTTCGTACTGCTTCAATCGATTGTAGATCAAAATTGAAAAATCAACTCTTTGCTTAGGTTTCTATTATTTAAAATTGGTGCATTACCGTACGATGGACAATTTACAATAATTTATAAAAACCAGAAATTATAACTATTATTGTCTTAGATTATTACTACTGTTATAAAAAATCGTAATTCTTAATAACCTGATGGAAATGGTTACTGTCAGCTTAAATAATGATGACCATTTAAGCTAATAAAAAATTAAAATATAAGCATTATAGTCTGACGTTTGTCTATGTGTAATTTGTTTAACTGGGTAAGGAACTAATTTTACACACACACACACACACACACACACACACACACACACATATTCGTGCGCGAATGCACACATATACCTACGCACGTATACATGCACGCACGGGTGCGCACACATGTACATGCGAATGGGTGCGCACGATTGCCCGCCCACACGCACACACTCAGCCACACACATACGCACGCTTACCTGCACACATGTACACACTTACCCGCATATGTACATACACTTACCCACACGCATGCGCACACTTATCGGCACACAAGTATGTGTACACACACACGCACACTTACCCGCGCACACGCGCACACATATACCTACGCACGTACGCATGCACACACACACACACACACACACACACACACACACACACACACACACACACACACACACACACACACACACACACACGCGCGCGAGCGCTCTCATGTCCACACACATAAAAAAACTATATAAAAAACCAATTTAATATAGTGGAAACCTAAACATGCAAACCTTCTCAGTAAGACAATTTATAGGTAAATTGAGAAAAATATGGATAGCCCGAACTGGGAATTGAACCCAGACCATGTCGATATCGCGCCGAGTGCTCTACCTGTTGAGCTATCCGGCACTATACTTAACTCATATTTATTCACCTTTTAAACCTTTTTCGGACTTCCACAAATAATTCAAGACCAAAATTAACCAAATCGGTTTATCCGTTCTTGAGTTTAAGCGAGACTAACGAACAGCAATTTTATCCGGGTATTGTTGTTCTCAAAGAGCTCGAATATGTCTTGACAACAACAATGTTTGTTTGAGCTCCTTGAGCTCGAAAACAGCAGGAAGTTTTGGAGCTGGCCCGCGGGATACCGTTTTTCAGATTTTTTTTCAATTTTTCAGCATCTATGTTTTTCGAATGAATAAACCAACTTCGATGTTTAATATGGCGATCGATGCTCTTGATCAAGTTCTAAAGCTGATATGATCTAGAAATTGATTCGTTATCATTTCGAAGATATTTGAGAAAAAAAAAAACTATTTTTATCATTTCTTTCGCCAACAATAATTCTCGAACAAATTAACCGATTAGGGTGGTTTTCACAGAAATAAATGCGGTTCATTGAGCTCTCAAACTAATTAGATTTTGGAATCAATTAACTAAGTCATTTTCCAGAAGCTTGAAAAAAAGAAAACAAAAAAAACTATTTTTTTTCCTCGTCTTTCTCAAATATCTCAGAGCCAATTAGATCAAATGATCTTAAATTTGCATGAAAGTTGACGGCTAATACGCTTTTCCGATTGTCGTAAGAACAATTCAAATCGGTCAATTAGTTTAAAAGTTATAGAAGGTTTACACAGATACTCACACACCCATACGATATTGATTAGTTTAGACGACGGCCTTTTACATTATTTATAACAAACGTAATAGATAAAAATATTCATAAGTGATTGTAGTATATGCTCACTCGACATCTTTTTGAAAACTATTATCCATCAATTTATCAGCTTCATCCAAGACAAATAGTCGCACATTATCAATTTTAATGAGTTTTTTGTCAATCATATGCCTCAATCGACCAGGTGTACTGACAATAATATGGCAATGACTAATCTTGTTTTTATCAGGCTGCAACGGCATTCCTCCCACGAAAAAATTAACCTTTAATCCTGTAAAAATACAAAAGGTCGCAATACTTTAAGACTGTCAATTCATATTGATCTTCAGAAAAAAACGTTAAATTCAAAAAATATTGGGCCTACAGCTTCTATATTGAACATACTATTTGTTAGTAATTTGCATTATAAATTATAATTTTTATCTTAAAAAAATTTCTATGAATATAAAAAGCAAGTGAAAAGTTGAATAAATTCTCATTACATATTATCATATATTATCAATTCAGCTAACAAAAAATAAGTATGATCAATAAAACAATACTAAATAAAATATTTGAAACTCAGTGAAAATTTCGTTATAACTGCCGAAGTTTAGCAAAATAATCATACAAAATTAAAATTTCTTAAAAAACTAATATTGATATCTTTTTAACAAAATTATTTTATATTTATAAAATAAATTTTTATTTTCTTTATATTTAGTTTCAAATAAAGCATGAAATTGATTATAAAAACTGTCACAGACATCGGACGATTTTTGAAAGTATTAGGGGGGCGGGGGGAGGATACTGGCTAAATCGTGAAAAAAAATATTAAAATCGAAAAAAAATGTTTCCATCCATTCAACAAAGCCGCGAGTAGAAGAATAGAAACTGATGATATTATTAATGTTCTCAACTTATTTGTTATAACTTTCATTTTTTATCGTTATTTAGTCAGTTGTTTAACTTGACACACAGCTTATTGATTTTCCGGTATTTTCTGTTTTATTTACGATTCTCGGCATCGCGAAATTTAAACGATAATTCAAACCCGTCACCGAATATGGGAATATTTGACTATTTTGAAAAATGAATTGACTAATTGGTTTTGGTTTATTTTTATAAATTAATAGGATCGATTTCGAGAACTAATACTTTATAGTGTTGTGACAAAAATGAGATTAAGGTTATTAGTACGCGTTCTTATGTTTTTGTAATCGTCAACGCATGTGTTGTTAAAATTTTAATGCGCAAATGCAATAGAACGTCTGCTGCTATTCACATTCTGATGGTGGATCGACTTTCATTCTGATCGTGTGGTTTCGTTGGTAAAAAGCGGCCACGAATTACAATAGATGGCGGCAAAGTATCAATTGATGGGAGTTAGAGCTATTGTCCAAAAGACATTATTTCGAAGCAAAATATTCATGAAGAGACGAATTGTCGCATAGAATATTTTGTCGGAAATAGAAAAAAAGACAATTAATAACTGAATTAAGAGCATGACATTTCGATTGGTATTGTCACGATCGGAGAGAGTGAAGGCGACGGGCGAAGGGTTTATTTTAATTAATTATTTAGTAAACTACCCACAATATTTATTCTATTACTCAACCAAGGAGCCTATAGGACCGTCACGTGGCTAGTGTGAGAATGTTTAATATTTGGCAAGTTTTTGATACTAAATAAGTCTATTTCGTACCGAGCGAAAGTACGATAGACAATCCCGTTCGTTGACCTGCGTGGCTTAAGGGTAGGTCAGGGATTTTAAAGCGAGAGGGAAGTAGGTAGGTGAATATGGGCCCTCGAGAAGTCCCTGTTCTTTTACGTCTGTCTCTTTCTGTACCCATTGACTTAAGAATGTTGGAGTAAGAGGTATAAATAAGAGAAAGATGATTTTTAAAAAAAAAAGGAAGAATCTGTATATTTTTTTATAAATTTATAATGTTGTTTTACATGTGTGTACTTAAATATAAACAAATATAATTAACTTACCACTCAGCTTGAGGTGGCTTACAATCTCGCTGATCACACTCTCTCACAATTCACCACTTTGAATTTATGATCGCGGAATTGTTTTTATTTGATTCGCTGGGACCCTGCCCGTGGCTTAGGGATTTTACTCAGCGGAATTTAATGCACTTTTCGGACTCGGAGCTACTGGGGTGCCAAGCGGATACACTCCCCTATCTGTCGAGTACGAGTATGAATTTTGTTTTTATTTAGGATTTCGATCTAGGAGTCTGGATTCCTAGGCTATAGACCGTCACGAGACCGGAGATCCTGGTGAGTCGAATCGACCGTGATTTTTGCAAGATAAAAATCTAGGTATTTGGCCAAGGAGCCCGATTGCCTAGGCGGTGGACCGTCACGTGGACAACGATTAAGACTTTTATCTCTGATTCGCGATACTAGTCGGACTTGGGCCGATAGAACTAATCGGTACTTTTTGAACTTGTAGAACTTCGGAGCGAGAACTGGCAGAGATTACTTAGCGAGTGACTCAAGATCCGACAGAGGTTGGGTCTGATTAGCGATTGACTGCCGTCGTTAGATTTTCGGCAGTTTATATACTCTAATTTTGATGGGAAAGTCATACGTTTTCTTATGCAACCAACCGGTCCTTCTCATCATTTCAGATAACAACATGATGAGTAAGTACATGGATCCGGTTTAGGTACCTTTCTAAAAATTAGAAAAGTCCATATATGGAAATTGAATCATATTATTTTTGGGTAAACAACAACGGATGAGTAAATGCTCCATTGGAAGTACATAGATCCGGGTATGACTTTCGAAATGTCATAGGTGACTCGGAATATGGAAATGAGATGGTCATAGAATCTTTGTATATAGTTGAATTTTAATTAGAAGTCCGGTGCACACGTGCAGGTGTCCCGCTGAGTCGCAGCTAAATTTGTTTTTGGGTACTACGCCCGTGCACACACACATATACACACTCTCTTTTATAATTGTATTGTAAATAGATGTACGCAGGTAAGTGTGGATGCAAGATGAGTATACGGCTAAGTGACGTAGTTGGGTTTGAGAATAGGCTCTGTCCCTTTGATGGAGAGAAAGAGAGACAGGTATATTATCCTATCTGCCGATCTTTGTCTATTCTTACTCATCGTGCATGCACTTACATAGGTACCTGCGAAAGGTGAGAAGATCTCAACGCAAAGTTTTGAGTGTGGTCAAGTACTCGTTGCTTATAAAATGGGAAAAGAATACAAATACTAAAAAAAATTTTAATTAAATGGTTAAATCGCGATCCATATGTAACGATCGTTACAGTATAGATAAAAATTTAAGAGACGAAATATTATTGTCGGAAAAAAATTTTTTAATGTACAGCACATTGAAATAAAATTTACAGAAAATAAATAATTGTAGAATTAGAAGACGAGGGTAACTCGACTAATGTATGGAAGACTGCCGATAATTAGATTATGGAAAATATTTTGATTAATTTTATAAATAAAGTTATGTTCTACTCGGTCATGGCAAAAATGCACTAACACACAGGTTTGTATGTTAATCGATAATATTTATAACAATTACGAGGCTTTGAGTTTTACATCTGCATGAAAGAAACTGGCGTTTTCAAAAATAATAGTCAAATAATGAAAATAATCCGAGGGGAAAAAAAAATTGTTTAGTTTTTGTTGAATTTAAGTTAACAGTTGGTTAACTTAAATTCATGTTAACAAATTGTCGGTTTGAATTTACCATAAAGTCAAAAATTTTTTTATACTGCTTAGAAATAGATGGAAATACTTAACGGTTCATAAACTGTTATTTAAATATTTCTTTCCATTGTAATCGTAGGAACAAAAGTAAATTTAACCTCAAAATATTTTTAGGCCATGAAGAAGAAGATGGAGTCACTGTGTCTACGATAAACTTTTTGTCACCGAATTGACTTCAATAGATTTATAAGCTTTGAAAAAATATTTATAATTATTTTCGAGTTATAAAATGCAGCATTAGTTTCTGTACAGATCAAGACTGTTAGAAGTAATTATTTAGCTCGAAGGCCATAGTCAGAAGCAAGAAAAACTGGCGATATGCAGAACTAAAAGCAAATACATGTAATACTATTGATCGTCACACATTTCAATTTGAGTCTACTTTCTAACTGTTGCATTATATGAATTTTAAAACATAAAATTTATTTAATATTAAACTCTGGTTACACAGTAATCAAACAATAATAGTAAAATTAGCCGATTTTCTACGGAAATGGGCCTTCAAAGTTGTGGCGCCAGATCTAATAGCATGGAAGGATATTTTGCTATCGCTGATTCTTGTTCCTAAAAGGATCCAGTTTGTTAAAACAAAATTAATAACAGTATTTTTAAGATTAAACAACATAATTGAATGCAGGCCCTACTAACAAACAGCTTAGAGACCAACCATTCGTACAAAATTGCAAAGACGAATTTAAATAGATTTATTATGGCAATTTTTCTACTTCTAAAATACCATAATTTTTTGCCATCGTAGATATGCGTTTTTCCAGAATAGTATTTATCACAAATCAATATCATTCCAAGTAATTATGAAACTTCTAGTCTACAATTATATGCAAGAAGAAACGGTGATATGACAAACCAAAGCCAAAATGGCCATTGGAATTGATCGAAAAGTGTGCGCACGCTTTTCATTTGTCCACGTTAGCTGATGGTAGCCAATAGCTTTATTCTCCAGTCCCTTCTTCTCGAATAATATTTTCATGATAATGGGGAACTATGCAAATATTGTCTCTACGCATACCGAACTTCCGGCCATATATATACTCTTCCTCAACGGGAAGAAATTGTTTATTCGATAAAACTGTCAAACATAGTCGTCACTAATAAATAAAATAATCAATTTAAATTAATTATAGAAATTTAATAAAAATAATTACAATGATGTTGATAAAGAATATTATTTTGAGTGTATTGTTCGTGAGTGTTTCGTGCTACGAATCAAAAATCATGAATTCATCACCAAAAATCCCTCCTATCACTCACACAGATATGGTAACTAAATTATTATTTATTTATATACTGTCATTAATTATTCTATTGCCACTTGACGTTTTTTTTTCATGTTCTATCTATTGTTCATAATAATTATAACAAACTTTTTGTTTCTTTTCCAACAGGCTCGACTTTTTGAACTTTGTTTTGCAAATACATCAAATCCAATAGCCATAACTGAAAACTTAGCAGAAACATTTCAGAAAAATCTGTCCATCACAATAAAGGCACCTGTCATTATCATCAATAAAAATTTCATCGCCAGGAAAATTCAACTGTACTATCCAACATATCCGATGTATATTTTATCAGTAACCAGTTATGGAGAAATGTTCAGGCTCTTACGAAAATTGATTCATTCACCGTTCTGGAGTCAAAAATCCATATTTTTTGTGATCTTCGAAACCGTAAACGCTTGTGAGCGTTCATGGGAAATGATCGACATACTGTGGCAGGCTGAACTGTTATCATGTATCATAGTGTGCTCTAGAACCGGTGACGCAACCAGCCTTTACACTTATAATCCGTTCACAAGACGAGCACCCAATCCTTGGGTTGAAGTCAACTTCAATTTGTTTGACCGCTGTAGACGACCATTGACGCTCTACAATCAATCTTTTTCAAACGGTAAATACCCTTTCTTGTTACCATGATTATTAATATTATTACTATCACAATTAATAAAACACGAACGATTTTTTATTTTTTTTTTATAGATCATAAAATATGTGAGACTCTCTTTTACGACAAAACAAAATTTCTTGATGGCTATCCTGTTATCATTGCCGCACAGACTGAACTATCACCATTGGTATTTAATTACACATTTACCTCATTAAACATGACTCAAAAAGTGATAAAATTGAATTTGAACTCGATACATCTGTCAGTAATGAATGGAGTTTGCGATATCAGTAATCAATACAGTCCGTTTGTCGACCCTAGTCATGTACAAACAGTGCCAGTGGTTACCGAAATATCTTATATCATAGTAACGAAAAAGGCAAGTTATCAATCAGTAGTTTATGAAATTGCAAATGTATTAGATATTAATGGCGCTATAGCGATAATTCTTCTTCTTCTTCTAATCACCCTCTTGATTGTTCTGCACAATAAGTATCAGATCGGATTGGCTGTTCTGGATGTCCTAAAGCTGCTGATGAGTATGGGGATCGATGCACCTCTTGACCGACTCGCTATGAAAATCACCTTCTTTACGGGATTTTTGTTTGTTTTCATGTTTAGTCCATTGCTTGAGGGACAATTATTTGCCCTATTATCTCGTCCACCGACTTATAACATTGAGACCCTTAAAGACTTGTACGATCATAAGTATCACGTATATTGTACGAAGGTAGTCTATAATTACATTTTAGAAGAGCAATTATGGAAAACTGATGAGGATATGAAATATTTACATTACGCATCCTCATACAACAACGACGTAGTAGATTGTTTTAAACAAGTTATCGAAAATCATAAAGTCGCTTGTATCTTTGAGGATGTCCTTATAATTGATGCCGCTGTTAACGAAAATTTACATATACCAAAAGGTTTTGTGATGAAAATATCAGGTTTTAATCAAGCGAGAACGTTTTGGAGTCTGACGGATCGGTTTTACCATAGATACTTAAACGCACATGAGTCAGGAATCAAACCTGGGTTGTTGCGAAAATTTGGAAAGAAATCAAGGGAGAAGTTGAAAGCTAAGGAAAAACTTAAAAGAATCGTTGATTATCAAACAATTGACGCTGTAGATTTAACGTATTTATATGTATTTATGGGATTTTTCCAATTCTTGGCGGTTATTGTTTTTGGTATTGAGTATATTGTCGGACGTCATCGCCGTCCAATACAATAAAAAATAAAAATCCGTTAACTTAAAAACATATGATTATTAATAAGTGTAGTTTCGTATACCCAGTTAAAAAAATTTGATCACTGGTATCTTCTATTGTTCACAAAATTTAATTAAATATTTTGTCAACTATCGACTTACACAATTCGTGAGTGTGGAATCAAGATTTGACTGTCGACTATTCATTCCAGACTAAGATTTATCAAAGTGACTGTTTACATAATTTTTGAATATTGAAATATTATTTTAGAGATTAACAATTATAATAATGATAAAATATATATTTTTTAGCTTCCAAGTTGTGCTGTGATTTCTTTTATCTTTAAATAATAAATGTAAATTGTATTTTATATGAAAAACAACTATTTTATATTTATGAGATATAAAAATCTACTTTTCCAGTATTTCATATATTTTCGCAACGTGCAATTTATCAAACAAAAGTATTTAAATATGTAACTGAGAACAATAAAATTTTTTAACCACGTAAAGAAAAAATTAAGAAAGTAATAAAAACTGAAACAATTCATTGTAAATATTTCATTAATTCATTTTCAGCTAAAGTTTATATCAACAAAAGTTCATTATTTTTATTGCAATATTAATAACGTATATTAATACTTCTAATAAATATACTAATCAAATAAATAAAAATATCTCATACGGAGATTCATACATTTTTAGTTTTTTAGTTAAATAGATAAATAGAAATTTTTTTAACAATATTTTTAAAATCTAACATACATATTGAGGGGAGACCGGGATGTTGAGGTCCCCTGGGGCACAGCAGCCCCCCTCAAAAATTTAGTAAAACTTTTTTCTTTTTTCGGTCAAATCATGATACCTTTGATGTTTTAAAGATATTTTCGGCTGATTTACGATATCTGGGGCATAATGGACCAGCTGAAGAAAATTAGGTAAAAAATTTTTTTTTATTATCCGTTAAGTTTTGACCTCTATAATGTTTTTATCATATTTTAGGCCAATATGTAATATGTGGGGTAAAATGGAGTACTCGAAAAAAAAATTGTAACGAAAAAAATTTTTTTTTTTTATTTTCCGTCAAGTTAATTCTTTCGTTACAATTTTATTATTTGAGTGGCCCATTTTATCCCACATATCACATATTGCCATAAAATATATTAAAAACATCGTAGAGGCTATAACTTGACAGAAAATAAAAAATTTTTTTTTCATAATTCTTTGGGGAGGGGGCCTTCGTGCCCCAGAAAAAAAAATTGTTTTTTGATTTTTTGCAAAATTTCGACTGATTCTTCCGAAATAGACGGAAAATAAACGAATTTGATAGTTAAAGGCCACAAAAAGAAAAAACCGGCTTAAGGGGGCCCTCGTTTCGTGCCCCAGGCTCTCCTACGTATATTTAATTTGTATTTATTTATGTCAATCGACGTTGTTTTTCATATTTCTGATGACCGATGACACTGCATGACTATGTCAATAAAAAAAATCTGGGCATCGGTTGGCCCTGTGGGCCAGCCCCGTAACTTCCCGCTGTTTTCAAGCTCTAAGATCTCGAAAACATTAGTATATTTATTTACATTTATGTTCAATAGTTCGCTCAAAAATAAGTTTACGTGATACGTTGTATCTATATGGTGTAAGTATATCGTGAAACGAGCGAACATAATGATTTTTAAGAAGTCACTTTCAATGACTTACATAAACAAGAACATATTCAATTTGAGTTGTGTTGTTCAGTAATTATGATATTATTCAATGAAAAAAGCTGATACAGATTTTACATTAATTATTCCGTCAACGATATCTCTCGAACGAATTATCTGATTGGGACGTTCTCGGCAGCAATCGAATGCTTCTATCGAGTTCTAGAGCTGAATAGATTTTGGAATTGGTCGACTCAAAAGTTTCCGAAATATTCACGAATAACGAAAAAAACCGATTTTTTTTCATTTTTCCGTCGACGATATCTCTTGAATGAATTATCCGATTGAGACGTTTAAGGTGGCAATCGGAGCGTTTTATTGAGGTCTAGAGCTGATAAAATTCTGTGAATGATTGATTTGGTCATTACGATGATATTTGCAAAAAACAGTTTTTTTCTATTTCTTTCGTCGACGATATCTTTCGAACAGATTATCCGATTGAGACGTTCTTAGCGTCAATCGAAAGCTTTTATCGAGTTCTAGAGCTGATTAGATTTTGGAATTGATCGATCCGACAGTTTTTAAATTATCCAAAAAAAAACGAAAAAAAAAAAATTTGTTTTTTTTCGTATTTCTTAAATATCTCAGAGACTATTTGACTAAATGATCTAAAATTTTTTGAAAATCTAAGTTGAGAAGAAATCTTTCGAATGCCACTAAAAAAATGTAAATCAGTTCTGTCATTAAAAAGATATGAGAGGTTTACATCCACACACACACACACACACACACACACACACACACACACACACACACACACACACACACACACACACACACACACACACACACACACATCGCTCTGAAAATGCCTGAGTAGCATCCTCGCACCTTCAAACGTCAACATATGATGAAAACCCGATTTTTGAAAATCGGGGTGAAACCAATAACTTCCCGAATGTTTTGAAAATCGCCGATTTTCTTAGCGGGAAGTTAAAAATCGGTCTGTAGGTTGACCCTGTGGGTCAGCCCCAAAACTCCCCGCCCATTTCGATTTCTTTGAGCTCGAAAAATTGTTGTGGATACATTTTGGAGTTCTTCGAGCTCGAAAATACTTTTGTATGCCTTTGTTTTCGAAAAATAACGTTTTTTACCATTTTTTCTACAACGATATCTCTCGAACGAATAAACCGATTGAGACGTTTAAAGTGGCAATCGACGCGTTTTATTGAGTTCTACAACTGATTAGATTTTGAAATTGATTTATCCAGTCGTTTTTGAGAAATTGCCAAAATACTAAAAAAAATTTTATTTTTAATTCTTTCGTTAACGGTTTCATGTGAACAAATGAACGGATTATGATGGTTAAGGTGGCATTCGACGCAGCTTACAAAGTTTTATAAATGATTAGTGTTCAGTCAAGACCCAATTCGCTTCCACCTGCGAACGCCGAGCCTCACCAATAGGTCGGCAGCACTATCGCTATTTGAACTTACGCGCGAGATCTTTGCCAATGAGAAAATTCCATCATTTAAATATTAGTTCCAACTTTGAATAAAGGAGTTGCGACGTGAAACACTCTCATTGGCTCAAGATCTCAACACGCTACGTCGATTTTCGCTATTGGCTGAAAGTTAGTTAGCGTCTGTTTTTATTTTCTTATTGGTCTATCGCTCTGACGTCACAAGAACACCGTTGAGGACTGCTTTTTCCGCCATTAATTGATCATTCTACAGCGTGCTTTTACTTCGGTAGCCTCGTGCTTGAACCCGCTTAATAATTACTTTTCTTGTGTTAATTAAATCTAAATCGCTCTGCTAATTTCTCTTTTTATTTAGTCAGTAAATTAAGGCTGCTATTTACTGAGAGTAAATTGATTAATAATTATTTATAATTATATTATAAATAATTACCGATAATAAAAATTGCTTTGACCATGTGTCAATTTATACGTGATATTTTACTGTGAGTTGCATTCGCTATCGCGTATATTAATTTGAGTTGAATTTGCTATTTATAATTATTTCTCACAATAACTTTTGTACAAAGTGTAAATAAATTGGTAATTTATTTAATCTATAAAAGGTGTGTAATTCTTAATTGTTTAACAACCTCGCCATAACCAGATCCACATTGTATATTCGCTCATTTTTCAATTAGATTATGGAATCAATCCATCGAGCGAATTGAAAGTTATTAAAAAAAAAAAACATTTTTGAAATAAAATTATTTTTGAAATATCTTCGAACGTACCTTACGGATTAAGCTCAAATTTTCAGTGCTTCTAATATTTAACAAGCCGCGTCGAATGACACTTTGACGATCAAAATCGGTTCATCCGTTCAAAAGTTACAGAATATTTGCATACGTACGTACGTACATACGGTGACACGCGTTAATATCCGCGACAAAATATCTCTGGATAAAATATCCTCAAGATTAAATATTTTTGTAACAGAATCATATGAAAAAATTAAGAATAAAAAAAAATTATTCCAATTGAAAAAAATTTTCTTTGGTTAAAAAAATTTGTATTATCAAGTAAATATTTAAACCTAAATGCAATATTCAGTCCATAAGTAACTTAACAATTATTCATGTCAAACTTGTGATTTCCGAAATTTGAATTTTGACGCCGTTGATTAATTTAATAATATTTTAGATGCCCTCGCGGACTTAGAATCACTGTAAAATCACAGTGAATTCACTTTCACCGTAATTTGACGGTGTATTCACGGTGATTTCATCGTGAATTCACAGTGATTTTGTGCCATTTTGTCATTGTGATTTAGTAGTGATTTTACTGCGAGTTTACAGTAAATTAATAGTGATTTCATCATGATTTCACAATAAATTAGTGGTGATTTCACCATGATTTTACAGTAAAGTAATGGTGATTTCACAATGATTCTACAGTAAATTTGTAGCGTCAGCGGTTTTTAAATAGACACTTGATACAAGAAATTTTTTTTAAAGATTCAGAAAATTAAAATTTTCTTGCACTAAGTAAATAATTATCTTAAATCAAATATATTTTTTTCTCAAGTCTGCAAATTTTTATGCCTAGATAAAAAAAATTTATACTTGTTTAAAGAGTTTTTTTTTCTAAATATGAAAGATATTTTTTTTAAGAAAAACGAGTTAGTTTTTTAAAGCAATATTACATTTTTCTATTATATCATGAGGAAAATCGATCAGTACGTGTTTTTTGTAAATCGACAATTTACACTTAAAAGTTTAAATTTCAATAAAATCGTGGTTCAATAAATTTTTTTGATATTTTTCACTGAAAAGGTATCTTAAAATGAACTTTTTTTCTCATTGAAAATTTTATTTAAACGACTTTTCGCGAAGTTACAGGCGTTTGAATAAAAAATCTCTGCATTGTTAAAAATTCGATGTTTCGAAAACGGTTGAAGGAAAAAATTTGAAAAAAATTATGAAGGCCTCTGTCAACCTATGCTAAAAGATAAAAAAGTTACAAAAAAATCCGAGGTTCAAAAACTAAATGGTGTCTGATTTGGCGTGGAACGCCCCATATGTATGTAGGAGAGGGAAGTCACTGGTCTTATAAGCAGCAGCGGAAGTAGTTCGGCGCTCGCCACGAGATCACGCCCACCACTTGTAATGTCCCTGGTAAGAAACTTATTTCAGAACTGTTAAATTCTAAACTTGAGAATATTCTAGCCCGGGTACTCCTCCGTTATTCGACAGAGTGATAAGTACCGTTTTTGATGGTAATACAGTACATGCTATATTACATAATGACAAAAATATTTAGGATCAATGTTTCCATGAATAATTTTTCTTAGAAACTAAACTTCAACTTTCAAAAAAAAATTAGTTAAATAAAAAGTATTGAGTCTCTACTGTACAAAAATTCACTATTTATTTAATTGATTGCATAGGAATTTAATTATATATAGTTATATATAATTATATAGGACCATTTTTATATGTAATTATACATGATTATATATAATTTTTTTACCCGGGATAGTAAAATTATTTTCATGTTTTTTAGTAAAATTTACTACATTTTTTTCTCCGTGTATATTCACTGTGAATTTACTGTAAGCTCACTGTAAATTCATAGTGAATTCGCTGTGAAATCACTATCGAATCACTGTGAGATAACCATAAAACTACAGTGACCGAATGGCACAATATCATGGTGATTTCACTGTGATTTCATCATGGTCTCATAATGTTTTTACTATAATCTCACTGTGATTTTACAGTGATTCCAGGTCCGCGAGGGTGTCCACGCACACAAAACACCTGAAGAAAATGCACCGTACTATTTTAAGCGTATACCCAGACAGGAAAGTACGATGGGTCCAGGCTTGATTCAACAATGTTGAACTCTGGGCCAAGTTTGTAAGCCAGCCTTGTTCCAGCCTTGGTAAAAGTCCGGAATGATAACATCGTGCCAAGCCTGGATGCCAGCCCTGACCCATGCTTGGTTGCCAGACCTGACCCATGCATCGAAAAAATAAATAAATTTAATTAAAAAAAAATCGGTCTGTCGGTTGACCCTGCGGGCCAGCCCCGAAACTTCCCGCATATTTCGAGCTCCTTCAGATCGAAAAATTGTTGTAGATACATTTTTGAGCTCGAAAATACTTTTGTATGTCTTTGTTTTCGAAAGATAACGTTTTTTACCATTTTTTCTCAAACGATATCTCTTAAACGCATAAACCGATAGAGACGTTCAAGGCGGCAATCGACGCGTTTTATTGAGTTCTACAACTGATCAGATTTTTAGATTGATTTATCGAGTCATTTTCGAAAAATTTTCAAAATACTAAAAAAATTTTTTTTTCGAATTCTTTCGACAACGGTTTCTCTTGAAAGAATTAACCGATTTTGATGGTTGACGTGGCATTCGACGTGGTTTATGAAGCTTCAGAGCCCAGTTCATTTTGGAATTAATCCATTGAGAACATAAAAAGTTATCAAAAAAAAAAACATTTTTGAAAAAAGTTTATTTTTGGAATATCTCTGAACAAGCCCTACCGATCAAGTTTATATTTTTTCAGCTTTAAGATATTCGCAAGCCGCGTCGAATGGCACCTTGATGATCAAAATCGGTTCATCCGTTCAAAAGTTATGGATATTTACATACGTACGTACGTACGTACATACATACGTGCATACGTACACTCGGGCATCATCCCGTAATTAGTCAGGATAGCTTCCTAGAACCTCAAAACGTCAAGATCTCTTAGAAATTCGATTTTCGAAAATCGGACTGAAACCAATAACTTCCCGAATTTTTGAAAATTTGCAATTTTCTTAGCGGGAAGTTAATATTTTGTCGTGAGATATTTTGTCATCGGGAAATTTTGTCGCGAAGATATTTTGTCGTCGGATATTTTGTCCGCGGATATTAAAGATAATATGCGGTGAGCAGTGTATCTCAGCTGGAAATAATCTGATATAAAAAACTATTGAAATTTAGTCAAAGCATTATTAAAACCTCCCCTCAACGTTCCTTGATAATTTTTTTAATTTTTTGTGGTCATTTCGAATAAAATCTGTCATTTTTTACGAAAATTTGCGCCATTTTGGGGGTGGAAAACTTTCTTGATGTAAAAAAATTCTAAAACTTAACGTTGGGGGGAAGTTTTTTATACGTAGAAAGTGTGTACTAAGTTTGAAATGAATCAGTAATCTAGTTTTCAAAAAGCAGTGCTTCCGGACTTTGAAAAAGTAGTTTCGAGGAAAATGCGTTAAAAGTTTTAAATGCTAAAAATGAAAAAAACAAAAAAAATCTGGGCATCGGTTGACCCTGTGGGCCAGCCCCGTAACTTCCCGCTGTTTTCGAGCTCTAAGATCTCGAAAACATTAGTATAAATACATTTTTGAGCTCGAAAATACCTTTGTTTCACTTTTTTATGAGCTTTCCGAGCTCACAAGGATTACTTATTATATTAAAATTGAAAAATTTAGACTCCAAAATAATTAATAAATGAGCGTTTTTTACATATTTATTTACATTTATGTTCAATAGTTCGCTCAAAAATAAGTTTACGTGATACGTTGTATCTCTATGGTGTAAGTATATCGTGAAACGAGCGAACATAATGATTTTTAAGAAGTCACTTTCAATGACTTACATAAACAAAAACATATTAGATTGGAGTTATGTTGTTCAGTAATTATGATGTTATTCAATGAAAAAAGCTGATACAGATTTTACATTGATTATTCCGTCAACGATATCTCTCAAACGAATTATCTGATTGGGACGTTCTTGGCAGCAATCGAATGCTTCTATCGAGTTCTAGAGCTGAATAGATTTTGGAATTGATCGACTCAAAAGTTTCCGAAATATTCACGAAAAACAAAAAAAAAACGATTTTTTTTCATTTTTCCGTCGACGATATCTCTTGAATAAATTATCCGATTGAGACGTTTAAGGTGGCAATCGGCGCGTTTTATTGAGGTCTAGAGCTGATAAAATTTTGTGAATTATTGATTAGGTCATTACGATGATATTTGCAAAAAACAGTTTTTTACTATTTCTTTCGTCGACGATATCTTTCGAACAGATTATCCGATTGAGACGTTCTTGGCGACAATCGAAAGCTTTTATCGAGTTCTAGAGCTGATTAGATTTTGGAATTGATCGATTCGACAGTTTTCAAATTATCCAAAAAAAAACTGCTGTGTCCCCGGATAAAAAATTTAGTAAGAAAAAAAGTGGTATGATTTTTTGCAAATATTTCAAAAACTATTTGAGATATCCAAAATCTGAAAAAAGATCCTTGAAGAGCAGGAAATTTTCTAGAAAAAAACCTTCTTCCCCGAACTGTACCGACAATATTTATAGTTGTAATTTATCGGTGAAAATGGGACAAAAAACGAATAGTGACGCGTGCACGTGCGTCGATCGAATCAATAGGATATGCTTATTATATAATAAAAAAAAATTATTTAACGGATTAAATCTAAATATTAACTAATAAAAAAAATTTGGTCCTTTCTAAACACATGAGTAAGTAATAATCTACCGAAAAAAAAATTTTACCTCAATCAACTATGCTTTTGTTAATTAGTTAATTTTTACTTGTTTCAAATTTACATAAAAACCCTGATTATTTCAAAATTAAAAATCCAGTTCTTTTTCACTTCTTGGAACTATTTTTGAAAGGGTTTAGAAAAGATTGCCGTTGGAAAAATAAAAAAATTTTGATCTTTTACTTTTTTATTAACAATTTAAGGCATTCCCGAGTGGAAATTCAAGAACCGGTTTAATCGTAACAGTTTCTTATCACTTTGATGTTTCATTTACCGCCCGAAAAGACGCCCGTTTTGATCGTGCAAGATGAAACATAAGAATAAATACGATGAAACCAGGCATGAAATAATAATAATAATAACAACTAACCTTAAAAGTACCTAGCAAGCGTGGGTACGAATCCCACTTAGATTAATTTTTTTTTTTTTAATTTTTTCGATAATCAATCTTCTTGATCAAAGAAGTCAAGATTATTGATGAAAAAGACATTTTGAAATCTAAAAAATGAACATAAACCGAGAAACTACCAATTATGGTGATTTTTGGCAAAATCGATAAATTTAAAGCTTCAGGACATTAAGAAAGAAAAATCGCAGCGCCTCGAAATTTTCACGGATTTTTCAGGACACTTGGAAGTTGAAAAAAAAAACGATAATATCCTTTGTTCATCCGTTATGTTCAAAGTTATAGCAAGATTTCCGAATATCCTTAAATATTGGAATTTTGACTTGTTTTTTAGAAAACATTATCGCTTAAAAAAAATTTTTTTCTATCAAAAGCAACTAATTTCGTCTCATAGAGAATGTTTTCCAATTTTCAAAACCCTACTTTCACTCTCTGTACGACCAATACGTCCGGAGTTATTGATTATCGAAGCCCAAATGGACTTTTTCGCTTTGATCAATGATAACTCGACACTAAATCGTCGTAGAGACTTTTTGAGGCCACTAAATTAAAGGGCATAACATTTCCTAAAAGGATCATAAGGTCAGATTATCAAAAAAATTATTGAAGCCCATGGACTTGTTGAAAGACGAGCGAAAATTTTGAAAATTTTTTTGTCGTCGGTTTTCTTAAGATTACTTCAGAACCGTGCATGATAAAAAAATTTAAGGCCCAGATCTGAAAACTAGAAACTTGAGGCTAAAATGTCCTTTTTTCTACGGCCATTTTTCACCGAGTTACAGCATGTTGAAAATCACCCAGAAATTTCCAACTTTTTTACTATCACTTAATTTTTGGGACCAGTGTATTATACGTTTGCTAGTATTTACTCCAAAAAGTAATAATTTTACTTGAAATACTTTTTTTTTATATAATTTTATGCTAACGAAATTCGTTTCAAATTAGTTTGCTTTGTCAATCTGACATTTATAATGTTAATATTTTAACAAAGTTTAGTAGTTTGTATTTTTTGAATAAATAAATGCATGCCTTTAAAATTAATTACTTTCACAGTGATTCAATTTTTGTTTTCAGTGGATTATTTTACTAAAGAATTTCGATATCATTAAAACGATTGCATAAGCTATAATTTTACTAGATATTTTCTATTTACACTGTGTATTAAATAATTTTTTTTCTCTCAATTATTTTCAAGTCATAGATAATCGTATTGAAATTTTTTAATTTTCGGCTATCGGTTATCAAGAATTTCGGGTTAATTGGTAAAAAAATTTTCTCATGTGCCCTATATCAACGTGTCGCATTGAATCGCATTGATACGGATTGACAAGACAGCCATTCCAAAAATAGGATTGAATCCTATTGAATCGGATAGAAAACTGAATGCGATTCAATGCGATCCCGATTGCTGGGGGGCATTCAATTATAAACTTTAATGTAGAAAATGGAACTATTACATCTTTCACTGTAATTTTTAAAATTTCTTTGTCAAGTATCACCAATGCCTTAGCAATCACGAGCTTTTATTATTTAAAATGTAAAAATAAAATGAAAATTCAGTAAATATTTTTGAAATAGTATATGTGAGTGCACGTTGCATTTAGCTAAGAGTCATGCCTCGATATTAGAGGTTATAGTAATAAGAGTCTTCTGTTTCTTGGGTATCCCATGTGAAGTTATTATTCTACGTGGTGTCGTCTAGTACAGTGCAAAGTTTTCCAATACTGCGAATTTTAATAGTTGAATGATTATTTTTGGTAAGTACCCGATGAAAGAAGATTTTATACAACTGTATAAAACTATATACAAATTAGATAGAAAAAATGGTCCTATCCATTTGTATACAATCGTACACAATGATATCTTATTTGTATATAATTTTTATCTAATCACATAATGCTTTTGCATAGATTATATATAATGATGTACGATTCTATATAATTGTATACAAATATATACATTTATATATAATTTTATTATTGTTTTTTGCATTTTTATATAGATCTATGTACGATCGTGTATAATTGTATATAACTATAAAAAAATTTCATATAATTATGCATTACCTCTATCCAATTGTATATAATTCATATATAACTGTATACAGATATATAAAATTTTTTTTCATTGGGTAATTAAATTTTTTATACAATTCGCTTGTTTATTAATAATTAATAATTTTATTTTTGTTTTCTTATTTTATATTGATTTTAATTGTTGTCAATTCAAAAAGAAATTTGAAAGTGTGGTAATAATTTATTTTTTTTTTTATTTTTGGTTACCATAGGTTATTCTCATCTATTTTCTCAATTGAAATTAATTATCAAGGGTGATGTTGAATCGTACCACTATTCAAACTTGATTATTGAAAAAAATAAACGCAAATATTACTAACAGAAAATGTAAAATTTACAGTTTATAGTGGCAATATCGTTATTTTGAGTAAGAATTAATTAATTAATTGATTAATAATTATTTATAATTATATTATAAATAATTACCGATAATAAAAATTGCTTTGACCATGTGTCAATTTATACGTGATATTTTACTGTGAGTTGCATTCGCTATCGCGTATATTAATTTGAGTTGAATTTGCTATTTATAATTATTTCTCACAATAACTTTTGTACAAAGTGTAAATAAATTGGTAATTTATTTAATCTATAAAAGGTGTGTAATTCTTAATTGTTTAACAACCTCGCCATAACCAGATCCACATTGTATATTCGCTCATTTTTCAATTAGATTATGGAATCAATCCATCGAGCGAATTGAAAGTTATTAAAAAAAAAAAAAACATTTTTGAAATAAAATTATTTTTGAAATATCTTCGAACGTACCTTACGGATTAAGCTCAAATTTTCAGTGCTTCTAATATTTAACAAGCCGCGTCGAATGACACTTTGACGATCAAAATCGGTTCATCCGTTCAAAAGTTACAGAATATTTGCATACGTACGTACGTACATACGGTGACACGCGTTAATATCCGCGACAAAATATCTCTGGATAAAATATCCTCAAGATTAAATATTTTTGTAACAGAATCATATGAAAAAATTAAGAATAAAAAAAAATTATTCCAATTGAAAAAAATTTTCTTTGGTTAAAAAAATTTGTATTATCAAGTAAATATTTAAACCTAAATGCAATATTCAGTCCATAAGTAACTTAACAATTATTCATGTCAAACTTGTGATTTCCGAAATTTGAATTTTGACGCCGTTGATTAATTTAATAATATTTTAGATGCCCTCGCGGACTTAGAATCACTGTAAAATCACAGTGAATTCACTTTCACCGTAATTTGACGGTGTATTCACGGTGATTTCATCGTGAATTCACAGTGATTTTGTGCCATTTTGTCATTGTGATTTAGTAGTGATTTTACTGCGAGTTTACAGTAAATTAATAGTGATTTCATCATGATTTCACAATAAATTAGTGGTGATTTCACCATGATTTTACAGTAAAGTAATGGTGATTTCACAATGATTCTACAGTAAATTTGTAGCGTCAGCGGTTTTTAAATAGACACTTGATACAAGAAATTTTTTTTAAAGATTCAGAAAATTAAAATTTTCTTGCACTAAGTAAATAATTATCTTAAATCAAATATATTTTTTTCTCAAGTCTGCAAATTTTTATGCCTAGATAAAAAAAATTTATACTTGTTTAAAGAGTTTTTTTTTCTAAATATGAAAGATATTTTTTTTAAGAAAAACGAGTTAGTTTTTTAAAGCAATATTACATTTTTCTATTATATCATGAGGAAAATCGATCAGTACGTGTTTTTTGTAAATCGACAATTTACACTTAAAAGTTTAAATTTCAATAAAATCGTGGTTCAATAAATTTTTTTGATATTTTTCACTGAAAAGGTATCTTAAAATGAACTTTTTTTCTCATTGAAAATTTTATTTAAACGACTTTTCGCGAAGTTACAGGCGTTTGAATAAAAAATCTCTGCATTGTTAAAAATTCGATGTTTCGAAAACGGTTGAAGGAAAAAATTTGAAAAAAATTATGAAGGCCTCTGTCAACCTATGCTAAAAGATAAAAAAGTTACAAAAAAATCCGAGGTTCAAAAACTAAATGGTGTCTGATTTGGCGTGGAACGCCCCATATGTATGTAGGAGAGGGAAGTCACTGGTCTTATAAGCAGCAGCGGAAGTAGTTCGGCGCTCGCCACGAGATCACGCCCACCACTTGTAATGTCCCTGGTAAGAAACTTATTTCAGAACTGTTAAATTCTAAACTTGAGAATATTCTAGCCCGGGTACTCCTCCGTTATTCGACAGAGTGATAAGTACCGTTTTTGATGGTAATACAGTACATGCTATATTACATAATGACAAAAATATTTAGGATCAATGTTTCCATGAATAATTTTTCTTAGAAACTAAACTTCAACTTTCAAAAAAATTAGTTAAATAAAAAGTATTGAGTCTCTACTGTACAAAAATTCACTATTTATTTAATTGATTGCATAGGAATTTAATTATATATAGTTATATATAATTATATAGGACCATTTTTATATGTAATTATACATGATTATATATAATTTTTTTACCCGGGATAGTAAAATTATTTTCATGTTTTTTAGTAAAATTTACTACATTTTTTTCTCCGTGTATATTCACTGTGAATTTACTGTAAGCTCACTGTAAATTCATAGTGAATTCGCTGTGAAATCACTATCGAATCACTGTGAGATAACCATAAAACTACAGTGACCGAATGGCACAATATCATGGTGATTTCACTGTGATTTCATCATGGTCTCATAATGTTTTTACTATAATCTCACTGTGATTTTACAGTGATTCCAGGTCCGCGAGGGTGTCCACGCACACAAAACACCTGAAGAAAATGCACCGTACTATTTTAAGCGTATACCCAGACAGGAAAGTACGATGGGTCCAGGCTTGATTCAACAATGTTGAACTCTGGGCCAAGTTTGTAAGCCAGCCTTGTTCCAGCCTTGGTAAAAGTCCGGAATGATAACATCGTGCCAAGCCTGGATGCCAGCCCTGACCCATGCTTGGTTGCCAGACCTGACCCATGCATCGAAAAAATAAATAAATTTAATTAAAAAAAAATCGGTCTGTCGGTTGACCCTGCGGGCCAGCCCCGAAACTTCCCGCATATTTCGAGCTCCTTCAGATCGAAAAATTGTTGTAGATACATTTTTGAGCTCGAAAATACTTTTGTATGTCTTTGTTTTCGAAAGATAACGTTTTTTACCATTTTTTCTCAAACGATATCTCTTAAACGCATAAACCGATAGAGACGTTCAAGGCGGCAATCGACGCGTTTTATTGAGTTCTACAACTGATCAGATTTTTAGATTGATTTATCGAGTCATTTTCGAAAAATTTTCAAAATACTAAAAAAATTTTTTTTTCGAATTCTTTCGACAACGGTTTCTCTTGAAAGAATTAACCGATTTTGATGGTTGACGTGGCATTCGACGTGGTTTATGAAGCTTCAGAGCCCAGTTCATTTTGGAATTAATCCATTGAGAACATAAAAAGTTATCCAAAAAAAACATTTTTGAAAAAAGTTTATTTTTGGAATATCTCTGAACAAGCCCTACCGATCAAGTTTATATTTTTTCAGCTTTAAGATATTCGCAAGCCGCGTCGAATGGCACCTTGATGATCAAAATCGGTTCATCCGTTCAAAAGTTATGGATATTTACATACGTACGTACGTACGTACATACATACGTGCATACGTACACTCGGGCATCATCCCGTAATTAGTCAGGATAGCTTCCTAGAACCTCAAAACGTCAAGATCTCTTAGAAATTCGATTTTCGAAAATCGGACTGAAACCAATAACTTCCCGAATTTTTGAAAATTTGCAATTTTCTTAGCGGGAAGTTAATATTTTGTCGTGAGATATTTTGTCATCGGGAAATTTTGTCGCGAAGATATTTTGTCGTCGGATATTTTGTCCGCGGATATTAAAGATAATATGCGGTGAGCAGTGTATCTCAGCTGGAAATAATCTGATATAAAAAACTATTGAAATTTAGTCAAAGCATTATTAAAACCTCCCCTCAACGTTCCTTGATAATTTTTTTAATTTTTTGTGGTCATTTCGAATAAAATCTGTCATTTTTTACGAAAATTTGCGCCATTTTGGGGGTGGAAAACTTTCTTGATGTAAAAAAAATTCTAAAACTTAACGTTGGGGGGAAGTTTTTTATACGTAGAAAGTGTGTACTAAGTTTGAAATGAATCAGTAATCTAGTTTTCAAAAAGCAGTGCTTCCGGACTTTGAAAAAGTAGTTTCGAGGAAAATGCGTTAAAAGTTTTAAATGCTAAAAATGAAAAAAACAAAAAAAATCTGGGCATCGGTTGACCCTGTGGGCCAGCCCCGTAACTTCCCGCTGTTTTCGAGCTCTAAGATCTCGAAAACATTAGTATAAATACATTTTTGAGCTCGAAAATACCTTTGTTTCACTTTTTTATGAGCTTTCCGAGCTCACAAGGATTACTTATTATATTAAAATTGAAAAATTTAGACTCCAAAATAATTAATAAATGAGCGTTTTTTACATATTTATTTACATTTATGTTCAATAGTTCGCTCAAAAATAAGTTTACGTGATACGTTGTATCTCTATGGTGTAAGTATATCGTGAAACGAGCGAACATAATGATTTTTAAGAAGTCACTTTCAATGACTTACATAAACAAAAACATATTAGATTGGAGTTATGTTGTTCAGTAATTATGATGTTATTCAATGAAAAAAGCTGATACAGATTTTACATTGATTATTCCGTCAACGATATCTCTCAAACGAATTATCTGATTGGGACGTTCTTGGCAGCAATCGAATGCTTCTATCGAGTTCTAGAGCTGAATAGATTTTGGAATTGATCGACTCAAAAGTTTCCGAAATATTCACGAAAAACAAAAAAAAAACGATTTTTTTTCATTTTTCCGTCGACGATATCTCTTGAATAAATTATCCGATTGAGACGTTTAAGGTGGCAATCGGCGCGTTTTATTGAGGTCTAGAGCTGATAAAATTTTGTGAATTATTGATTAGGTCATTACGATGATATTTGCAAAAAACAGTTTTTTACTATTTCTTTCGTCGACGATATCTTTCGAACAGATTATCCGATTGAGACGTTCTTGGCGACAATCGAAAGCTTTTATCGAGTTCTAGAGCTGATTAGATTTTGGAATTGATCGATTCGACAGTTTTCAAATTATCCAAAAAAAAACTGCTGTGTCCCCGGATAAAAAATTTAGTAAGAAAAAAAGTGGTATGATTTTTTGCAAATATTTCAAAAACTATTTGAGATATCCAAAATCTGAAAAAAGATCCTTGAAGAGCAGGAAATTTTCTAGAAAAAAACCTTCTTCCCCGAACTGTACCGACAATATTTATAGTTGTAATTTATCGGTGAAAATGGGACAAAAAACGAATAGTGACGCGTGCACGTGCGTCGATCGAATCAATAGGATATGCTTATTATATAATAAAAAAAAATTATTTAACGGATTAAATCTAAATATTAACTAATAAAAAAAATTTGGTCCTTTCTAAACACATGAGTAAGTAATAATCTACCGAAAAAAAAATTTTACCTCAATCAACTATGCTTTTGTTAATTAGTTAATTTTTACTTGTTTCAAATTTACATAAAAACCCTGATTATTTCAAAATTAAAAATCCAGTTCTTTTTCACTTCTTGGAACTATTTTTGAAAGGGTTTAGAAAAGATTGCCGTTGGAAAAATAAAAAAATTTTGATCTTTTACTTTTTTATTAACAATTTAAGGCATTCCCGAGTGGAAATTCAAGAACCGGTTTAATCGTAACAGTTTCTTATCACTTTGATGTTTCATTTACCGCCCGAAAAGACGCCCGTTTTGATCGTGCAAGATGAAACATAAGAATAAATACGATGAAACCAGGCATGAAATAATAATAATAATAACAACTAACCTTAAAAGTACCTAGCAAGCGTGGGTACGAATCCCACTTAGATTAATTTTTTTTTTTTTTTTAATTTTTTCGATAATCAATCTTCTTGATCAAAGAAGTCAAGATTATTGATGAAAAAGACATTTTGAAATCTAAAAAATGAACATAAACCGAGAAACTACCAATTATGGTGATTTTTGGCAAAATCGATAAATTTAAAGCTTCAGGACATTAAGAAAGAAAAATCGCAGCGCCTCGAAATTTTCACGGATTTTTCAGGACACTTGGAAGTTGAAAAAAAAAACGATAATATCCTTTGTTCATCCGTTATGTTCAAAGTTATAGCAAGATTTCCGAATATCCTTAAATATTGGAATTTTGACTTGTTTTTTAGAAAACATTATCGCTTAAAAAAAATTTTTTTCTATCAAAAGCAACTAATTTCGTCTCATAGAGAATGTTTTCCAATTTTCAAAACCCTACTTTCACTCTCTGTACGACCAATACGTCCGGAGTTATTGATTATCGAAGCCCAAATGGACTTTTTCGCTTTGATCAATGATAACTCGACACTAAATCGTCGTAGAGACTTTTTGAGGCCACTAAATTAAAGGGCATAACATTTCCTAAAAGGATCATAAGGTCAGATTATCAAAAAAAAATTATTGAAGCCCATGGACTTGTTGAAAGACGAGCGAAAATTTTGAAAATTTTTTTGTCGTCGGTTTTCTTAAGATTACTTCAGAACCGTGCATGATAAAAAAATTTAAGGCCCAGATCTGAAAACTAGAAACTTGAGGCTACAATGTTTTTTTTTTCTACGGCCATTTTTCACCGAGTTACAGCATGTTGAAAATCACCCAGAAATTTCCAACTTTTTTACTATCACTTAATTTTTGGGACCAGTGTATTATACGTTTGCTAGTATTTACTCCAAAAAGTAATAATTTTACTTGAAATACTTTTTTTTTATATAATTTTATGCTAACGAAATTCGTTTCAAATTAGTTTGCTTTGTCAATCTGACATTTATAATGTTAATATTTTAACAAAGTTTAGTAGTTTGTATTTTTTGAATAAATAAATGCATGCCTTTAAAATTAATTACTTTCACAGTGATTCAATTTTTGTTTTCAGTGGATTATTTTACTAAAGAATTTCGATATCATTAAAACGATTGCATAAGCTATAATTTTACTAGATATTTTCTATTTACACTGTGTATTAAATAATTTTTTTTCTCTCAATTATTTTCAAGTCATAGATAATCGTATTGAAATTTTTTAATTTTCGGCTATCGGTTATCAAGAATTTCGGGTTAATTGGTAAAAAAATTTTCTCATGTGCCCTATATCAACGTGTCGCATTGAATCGCATTGATACGGATTGACAAGACAGCCATTCCAAAAATAGGATTGAATCCTATTGAATCGGATAGAAAACTGAATGCGATTCAATGCGATCCCGATTGCTGGGGGGCATTCAATTATAAACTTTAATGTAGAAAATGGAACTATTACATCTTTCACTGTAATTTTTAAAATTTCTTTGTCAAGTATCACCAATGCCTTAGCAATCACGAGCTTTTATTATTTAAAATGTAAAAATAAAATGAAAATTCAGTAAATATTTTTGAAATAGTATATGTGAGTGCACGTTGCATTTAGCTAAGAGTCATGCCTCGATATTAGAGGTTATAGTAATAAGAGTCTTCTGTTTCTTGGGTATCCCATGTGAAGTTATTATTCTACGTGGTGTCGTCTAGTACAGTGCAAAGTTTTCCAATACTGCGAATTTTAATAGTTGAATGATTATTTTTGGTAAGTACCCGATGAAAGAAGATTTTATACAACTGTATAAAACTATATACAAATTAGATAGAAAAAATGGTCCTATCCATTTGTATACAATCGTACACAATGATATCTTATTTGTATATAATTTTTATCTAATCACATAATGCTTTTGCATAGATTATATATAATGATGTACGATTCTATATAATTGTATACAAATATATACATTTATATATAATTTTATTATTGTTTTTTGCATTTTTATATAGATCTATGTACGATCGTGTATAATTGTATATAACTATAAAAAAATTTCATATAATTATGCATTACCTCTATCCAATTGTATATAATTCATATATAACTGTATACAGATATATAAAATTTTTTTTCATTGGGTAATTAAATTTTTTATACAATTCGCTTGTTTATTAATAATTAATAATTTTATTTTTGTTTTCTTATTTTATATTGATTTTAATTGTTGTCAATTCAAAAAGAAATTTGAAAGTGTGGTAATAATTTATTTTTTTTTTTATTTTTGGTTACCATAGGTTATTCTCATCTATTTTCTCAATTGAAATTAATTATCAAGGGTGATGTTGAATCGTACCACTATTCAAACTTGATTATTGAAAAAAATAAACGCAAATATTACTAACAGAAAATGTAAAATTTACAGTTTATAGTGGCAATATCGTTATTTTGAGAAACAAGTTTTAAAAATTTTAAGGTAAAACTTGATGAGAAAATCTATAAGTTTTGAAGCATATCGAATGATACTTTGATAATTTTTTTCACAAATATTACAGTGTGAGAAAGTAAACTTGATACATTTTCAAACTGTAATATTTCATACTTAAAATGTAAAACTTACTGCGCAGGGCCAAACTGTAACTTTCACAGTTTCGTTTATGAAGCGCTGCGTTACTATTAGTCTAGTCAAGAAGATTAAAACCTGCGAAAAATAGTTACAAGTCTCCTAAAAACATGGTTGATGGCTTAAACGATCCGGAATAGCGTCCAGAAAAAGGCGTTTTTTGGATTTTTTTAGCAAAAAAAATTACAATTGTTATTAACAAAAAACCGCTATAAAAATTAGCCGTTCAGCTTTTTGACTAAATCTCAAAAAGTATAAGTGATAGCTCAAATTTTAAAAAAGTTTCTGAAAGAGCAGAAAATTTGAGTAAAAAAGTTCTCGACCCCCCGAATTGTAGCTCCAATATTTATAATTTTTATTTAACGTTGAAAATTGGCTTTTGCGCGGCAGTTGAAGCATACGCGCGCCGCCGCTCTAGTGAGCGTAGTAATTAAATAATTTTTTTATGCAATTTAATATTAATTAAAAAATTGAAAAAATTCTGGTGTCATCTAGACACTTCAAAGAATACGATTCCGCGGTATTAAAAGTTGTATCACCACTTTTCAAAACGTTATTCGATTGTTAATTAACATTTTTAACTTCCCGCTAAGAAAATCGACGATTTTCGAAAATTTCGGGAAGTTATTGTTTTCACCCCGATTTTCGAAAATCGAGTTTTCATTAGATGTCGACATTTTGAGGTCCTAGGAAGCTATTCTGACTATTTTCGGAATGATGTCCGAGTGTGTGTATGTATGTGTGTGTGTGTGTGTGTGTGTGTGTGTGTGTGTGTGTGTGTGTGTGTGTGAGTGTGTGTGTGTGTGTATGTATGTAAACTCTTTGTAACTTTTGAACTAATGAACCGATTTGGATGTTTAAGGTGGCGATTGAAAGAGCTTGTTGGCCATCAACTTTTCTGAAAATTTCAGATCATTTGATCAAATAGACTCGAAAATATCTGCGAATTACGAAAAAAAAAAAATTTTTTTTTTTAGTTTTTTATTGATTTCTTAGAAACGACTCATACGATCGATATCAAAATCTAATCAGCTCTAGTACTCAAAAAAACGCGTCGATTGCCACCTCAAACATCAAAATCGGATAATTCGTTCGAGAGTTATCGCGGGAGAAAGAAATGGTGAAAAACGGTTTTTTCTAAATATTTTCGAAACGACCGACGCGATCGATTTCAAATTTTTAATCAGCTCTAGAATTCAATAAAACGCGCCGATTGCCACCTCAAACGTCAAAATCGATCAATTAGTTCGAAAGATATCGTCGTTGAAAAGTTAAAAAAATAACATTTTATGATATTTTTCCCGGATAAATCATAATATAACCTACTAAAATGTGTCTGAAGTCATACCAACTCATCTTTTATATGGTTACTTTCGATACATAATGTCATCGAACTTGGTTTCTAGTTTAAATCATACTACCAACAATAAAATCGATAAAACGTAGTTTTTAATATTTTTCTCGGATATTTCATATTTGATTGTTTCTCACATGAGTCAAAACTCATTTAAATCTTGATTTGAACCCCTGACATTGATTTCTGCCTGAAAACACTTATTTTATTGAACATAATCAGAGATTAAATTTTAAAAACCGTTTCATTAACAATTCTTGATTCTTAAATTTTCAAACTTCAGCATAACAGGCAACTTGTTAGAGCTTGAGAAGATCGTAAAAAAACAATCGCATGTGATAGCATTTTCGAGCTCGAAGAGCTCGAAAATATATCTACACTAATGTTTTCGAGCTCTTTGAGGTCGAAAACAGCGGGAAGTTTTGGGGCTGGCCCGCAGGGCCAACCGACGCCCAGATTTTTTTTACGGGTATGTGTTGTGATAAAAGGCAGTGTAAAAGTTTAAATAATTTTTTAATTAATTTGATTTTACTTGTATCACTTTACGTGTTTTACAAGACTCTACATTCAAATTCTCCACTTTTTGACTCTACCACTTAATTTTTGCGGCTGTGGCCCGACTTGTGCTTGTGACTGTACTGCATCATTACGGTGATGCCCTACTACCTCCCTTGTGCAATGGAGGTGTAGCGGCGTAGGAAAACCACAGAGAAAACCTATCGCCAGTACAGTTTTCGGTTTGAGTGAAGCTCCAGTGGTCGATAAAATTCCCATTTTACCGATCACTGCACTGAGAGAAAAAATCGGTTTTCTGAACTAAGAAATCGTAGTTCACAGACGACTCAGCTAAACTAAATCAGTTTCAGTAACTAATACACCATAGTGAAGTGATCTACGACTACATATTCATTCTTACTATTTTCAGTTACATATACTAAGATAAAGTTATTAACATAACTATAAATATATTGTAGTAAATAATTTATTCTTAGTCTAATGAGCAATATGATTATTGTGATGTTAATAATGTACACTTAGTTCTTCAGATCATTTATAATTGTAGGAATAAGTATTTATGTCTAGATGTTCACACTAGAAAATCGAACTTCCTGATAATGTACTGATTTGACTTATTGTAACTAAACATTCATAGTTACTATTTCCATGATTTAGTACTGCAAGAAAAAACTTATTTAGCGATCTGTACTGCAGATTTTGGTTCATTGTTACTAGATTCTTTTTTGTATACTAGCGAATATTTTCGTGATAAATTCAGAAATTTTTTTTTCTATTACATTGAATGTACTCGATGTTTTTTTATTATAACAAAAATTATTTTAGGAAACATTAATGTTAAACATTAATGTCTTAATGTAATTTAGTATATACTAAATTACAATCAAAAATGATATCTGTCACTCTGTTGAATAACAGAGAAGTTTTCATACCAGAATTGTTTTTAAGCTTGGAATATAATACTTCTGAAATAAGTTTCTTACCAGGGACACTATACAAAAGGTGGGCGCGATCTAGTGGCGAGCACCAAACTACTCTCGCTGCTGTTGCTTTGTTCTGGTGACTATTATCTCTTAGTTTAAGCAACTTTTTTGTGTTGGTTGGGACATAAAAAATTCTCGCGTTAAATAATAGTACTCATTCCGATAAATTTTATATTCTTCAAACAAAAAAGTGCAGATTGCTACAAAAACTCATATATCTTGCTTCAAAAATTCTTCGCTTCAAGCATAAGAATATGTTAACTTGAGAAAAAATATTTAAATTAAAAATAAAAATTTCGAGATAATTATTTATTTAGGGCAAGAAAATTTTGATTTCCCGAATCGATTAAAAAAAAAATTCTGGATTCAAATTATCTGTTTTTTCTGTGTATTTATAATTCTCAAAAATAGCAGATAATTTAAAAATATATAAAGGATTAATATTAATAGCTGGAATTATTTTATAATATGAAAATTGAAAAATTGCTTCGAATGAAACATCTTGTCTGATTATTTTGCTATAAAAGGTTTCTCTTAACTTATAAGGTTATTTATTTGTACGTTATGAAAACTTATAAATACCCGTGAAAAAATTTTCTGATCAAGCCTTATATGACCTGATATGGTCATATCAAAAAATTTGATATATTCATATCTGACCTGATATGATCTGATATGCCCATATATAATTTTTAATATATTCTGATATAGTCTGATATAAAAATTGGCCATATCAAGCCATATCAACTTGATATGTCGATATCAGATTTGATATGTCTTGATCTGACTTGATATGCTTGTATATAATTTTTTTTATATGTCTTGATATGACCTGATATAACTTGATAAGGGTATATATATTTTAATATGCTTGTCAAAAAAAATCTTGATCAGGTTTGATATGGCTTGATATGCCCTGATATGGGCACGTACACTAGTTTTTTCGAGTTTTTCGTATACATACGTTTGGTAAAATAATTTAGAAATGACCAAATAACGTAACATTGTTTGGAACAACCGATTTTATAATGATTCATAAAATCTTATGAAGTCTGTTAAATATTTTAATTTACCGCATTTATAAATTGTATAAAGTGCACAAACTTTGTTGAAAAATTTTTCCAATAAGCTAACGAGATCAATTTTTAAATCTCTGAGAGAATTTCAAATTTTCGTAATGAATTTAAATATAAAAAATTGAGATTTTAAATTGAAAAAAGTTTAATTATTATTAAATTTTTATGTATACTTTTTTAAAACTTATAAGTTTAAAAATCTTGAACTTTTTTTTTTTCTTTTACCAAAAAAAGTAGTTCTTGCCCCGTTACTGGTGGGTATACCGTTAATGGTCTCGTTACTCTATAAACAATAACAATTGAATATAATACAAGTAACCAAATCAATCATTTATCTGAAGTCTTTAATTTTCTTAGTTTCAATTTTATCCAAATAGATATAATCAACTCTACGTTTCAAGTTCATGATTTGGCAGAGTGAATAATAGATCAGACTTAGAATCAGAAGTTCTCTGGTTCGAACCCATGACCTGGATGGATTTTTTTTTTTTTTTTTTTTTTTTTTTTTTTTTTTTTTTTTTTTTTTTCATGACAATTATTGCATATACAATTTTACAAAGTTATACACAATTTTATAAAATTATCTATAAATTTAGTTCCCGAGATAACAATGTTAATCTCACTATATATAGTCTGATATGTCCATATCAGAACATATCAAATCTTATCTGTACATATATTTTCTGATATGGCCAATTTCCATATCAGGCCTGATATGAACCGCCGAAATCAAGCCATATCAGGCCATATCAGAAAATTTTTTCACGGGTACGGCTTTCAAATTGGAGTTTTTCTACACAGGAAAAACAGTTAGCTTAAGTCAAAAAAAAAATTCTTGATTTTAGATCATTTTTTTTAACAATGCGGAAAATCAAAATTTTCTTGCAGTAAAAAATTATCTTGAATTTTTATTATCTTGAGTTGAAATATTTTTTTTCAAGTCAACATATTCTTACGCTTAAATCAAACAATTTTTACTTGTTTAAAGAGTTTTATTTTGTTAATACAGGAGATATTTTTTGTAGCAAAATATATATCTTAGTTTTTATAGTAACAATAGAATTTTTTAGTTTGAAGAAAAAAAAACTTTCTTGGAATAACTACTATTTTTTTAACGAGAGAATTTTTGTACGCTTCAACAAAAAAAAAAAAAAGTTGTTTAAGCTAAAAAAAAAATTTATTGGGAGAAAAGATATATATTATCTTGATTGATTTTCATTTCAATAAATCATCCCTAATTGATTGGCAACCAAAAATTTTTACACGCTCTTTTGATATAAAAACATTTTTTTCTTCACTTTTTTAATCGATCTTCACATTTTTAACGATTTGGAATTGATAAGCAAAAAAAAAAAGTGTTTAAAACGCTTCTTTGGCTTATGTTTTGCAATACGCACTTTTGGCATTAGGAATGTAATTTATAGCCACAGAAACGAAATATTAATGGTATTTATAACTGTATTCTCTTTTGAATTTTTTTTTTACATTTGATAATTAGTCAGCAGAAATATTCTATAATTATCAAATAAACTAGACATTGATTGTTTAGAGAACTAAGATGAAATAGTACGGTTGACACTTTTGTAAGTAGTAAAAGAAACTAAATAAATGATATTGTATGAGACGACAACTAAATTCTTAGTTGTGACAACTAATAAAATTATTTCTACCAACTATCACACAGTCACTAAGCTAACATAGTTACTGTATCTATTTTATGTTAATCGAGCCAATGATAAAGATTATATTGTGTTCACTACTAAGCCTTGTTTAAAATGAATAAAGTTTTGTAATGACCATAATAAGGCAAAAAAGATTTCTTAAGTATAGTTAATGTAACTATTTTGTCGTGCTGATTCACACTAGTACATAGTTCCAGTAACAATAAAAATTGGTTAGGGAGACTATATTTTTATATCTGTCGTTGCATAGTTCAGGTTACTAAGCACTTTTCTCTCAGTGTATTTATTAAAAAAATTTATTTTTGAAAATTCACATGATTTTATGCTATTTTTATCAATTTTGCACATTTCAATTGCAAGGTTAAGATATCTCATGTTAGAGACATAAATACATACAGAAAATTTAATCCGCCGTGTAGCAGAACACATGGAAAAAGTTTAATTATGGATCTTTGAGGTGTAAGCACTTGAATCATCGAAAAATGTGGTAAGCCTGAGTATAGACAATTACCGCTATTTCGAACACAGTTTTTTTTCTGTATCTTTAGAAACTACGATGATTTAAACTAAAAACAAATTGCATTTCATGATGGGGAAATCAAGAGAGACCACTACGACGAAGAGTTGATATTATTTTGAACACATTTAGTACATAATATCATGATTTATCCGGGAAAGTTGACAAAAGATGTTATTTTTTAAACTTCTTGTCCTCGATATCTTTTAGACTAATCAACCGATTTTGATATTTAGTGTGGCAATCACCGCAATTTATTGGGTTCTAAAGGTGCATAAATTTAAAAAATGATTGGTTCATGCGACGATATTTTTCAAACGAATTAGTCTATTTGGATGGTTGATGCGGCAACCGACGCGTTTTATCGAGTTATAGAAATGATTAAATTTTAAAGGCGGAATTTCGAGTCATTTCGAAGAAATTAATAAAAACTAAAGAAAAAAAAAATTTTTCGTAATTCACAAATATTTTCGAGTCTAGCAACCAACTATTTCGATTGCCGCAAGAATCATTTTAATCGGTTAATTAATTCAAAAGCTATAAAAAGTTTACACACACATACATACAGACGCTGAGCTATCATTCCAAAAATGGTCAATATAGTTTCCTAAGACGTCAAAACGATGACCTCTAATGGAAATTCGATTTTCAAATTCGGGGTGAAAACAATAAAATCCCGCATGTTTAAAAATTTTCGTAATAGGAAGTTATAAATATTATTTTTTTAAAAAATATCGTA
Source organism: Microplitis manilae (assembly GCA_030273425.1). Classification (NCBI taxonomy): domain Eukaryota; kingdom Metazoa; phylum Arthropoda; class Insecta; order Hymenoptera; family Braconidae; genus Microplitis; species Microplitis manilae. The sequence goes on from CP092729.1 coordinate 3,525,383, forward strand.
AGACATGCCTTTTTTTTATCTAATATTGTTTGGATTTGTTTTGTATATTTACCAATATTTTTTTTCGCCCCTCCGGGCGAAAAGCGTCAACTTTTTTCCCGCTGTGTGAAACGAAGTTGACGCTTTCCGCCTCCGTCGAGGCAAAATAGTATATTACATACCGAGGGAAGTAAAGTAAGAAATGTCCCAGATCACATGTAATTGTTGGCCGAGGCGAAGCCGAGGTCAACAAACATGTGATCTGAGACATTTCTTACTTTCCTGCCCGAGGTGTAAAATATACTATTTTATAAATAAATAATTTGACCCTCCTTAAGATTCAAACCTAGACCTGTCACGCGAGATTTATGGCCAAAGCTTTAGCACACGCAGCCACACGAAAGAAAATTCCTCTAAAATTTACGATGTTAACATCGTAATAGTGGACTACTTTCATTGGCGTCAATTTTGAAATGTCTTATTTCAAAATTTACTATAGTCTTTGTTAAAATTACGATGTAGGTTTGATTCTTTACTATTTAACATCATAATTTTAACAAAGACTATAGTACATTTTGAAATAAGACATTTAAAAATTAACGCCAATGAAAGTCTAGTCCACGATTCCGATGTTGACATCGTAAATTTTAGTGAAATTTTCTTTTCGTACATGGTGGCGATTCCAAAATCATGTTTTTAATAAACTCTCAAGTTATTCATCGATTGTTGTCATCGTTAATATTAATTAACACAACTAATTAATAATATTTCAATTGCATGCCTTAAGCACGAAGCGCGCAGGTATGCTCTACTCTCGCCTAAAAATCGTGATTTCAATTAAAACGTGATTTTCGTAATTTAAACGAAAAATATTATCGAAATAAAAAAAAATTTTTAATATACCACGTCTTTAAAACGAACTAAAAAGTATAAAATAATATTTCTCAATCTCATGAAGATTTAAAATCATATACAAATTCCAAAACTTCTTACAGATAGTCCTGAAAATTTATAATTGTGAATTTTTAATAGTTATGAAAATACTTGTAAGATTTAAAACAAAAAACGTGGAGTGCATGCAATATATAACTATGAGAAGTATAGAGAAAAACTGTCAATGAAAAAACTTACAAATCAATCTATATTATTTGCAATGCATCAAAATTGTTAGTTGAACTATTGATGCATCAATTATCTGTTGCATGCGCCCCACGTTTTTCGTTTTAAATCTTACAAATATTTTCATAACTATTAAAAATTCACAATTATATATTTTCAGGACTATCTGTAAGAAGTTCGGAATTCGTATGTGGTTTTAAATCTTCATGAGATTGAGAAATATTATTTTATGCTTTTTAGTTTGTTTTAAAAACATGGTATATTAAAAATTTTTTCTATTTCGATAATTATTTTCTGCTTTTTAGTGTGTGAGTGAAATTTTGAAATCGATTTTAAAGGCCTGGATAAGATAATGACGGAGACATGCGACAAATTTCAGGTTTATTTCAGTTTCTTTTCACTTTAACAAATCTGAAATAGAAAATCACTATTTCTACCTACCAATATATTAAACTCATTTTTTTTAAGATTTATACTTCAACATATTAAAACAAATCAAATCCAGATTCTTTTTAGTTAAAAATTTTGAATATATGACTCTATTCATGATGCTGGAGGTCCTAGTCATCACATTCTTTGCATCTCCTTCATTGTATTTTCATTACACGGTGTTTGTTTATCTGTCATCCAGTTGTAAGCTATATTCAAGAATATAACTCATCCAGAAATTAGTTTTAAATTAATTATAAAAAATTGGTACTGAACAGACAAACAAACGAATATGAATTTTTTATTCGATTTTTCAACTTCCCGCTAAGAAAATTGCAAATTTTCAAAAATTCGGAAAGTTATTGGTTTCAGTCCGATTTTCAAAAATCGAATTTCTAAGAGATCTTGACATTTTGAAAGTCTAGGAAGCTATCCTGACTGATTTCACGATGATGTCCGAGTGTATGTATGTATGTATGTACGTACGTATGTAAATATCTATAACTTTTGAACGGATGAACCGATTTTGATCGTCAAGGTGTCATTCGACGAGGGTTATCAATATCTCGAAGCTGAAAAAAATTGAACTTGATCGGTAGGGCTCGTTCGGAGATATTCCAAAAATAAAAGTTTTTCAAAAATGTTTTTTTCGGATAACTTTTTACGGGCTCGATGGATTAATTTCAAAATGGACTGGGCTCTGAAGCTTCATAAGCCGCGTCGAATGCCACGTCAACCATCAAAATCGGTTGATTCTTTCAAGAGAAACCGTTGTCGAAAGAAAAAAAAAAAATTTTTTTTAGTATTTTGGAAATTTCTCAAAAATGACTCGATAAATTAATTTCAAAATCTGATTAGTTGTAGAACTCAATAAAATGCATCGATTGCTACCTTAAACATCTCAATCGGTTCATTCGTTCGAGAGATATCGTTTGAGAAAAAATGGTAAAAAACGTTTTTTTTCGACAACAAAGGTATACAAAAGTATTTTCGAGCTCGAAGAGCTCGAAAATGTATCTTCAACAATTTTTCGAGCTCAAGGAATTTGAAATGGGCGGGAAGTTTTGGGGCTGGCTCGCAGGGTCAACCGACAAAGCGATTTTTTTTATTTGTTTTAGTTTTTTTCATTTTTTTTTTCTTCTTCTAGTGCTTCTGCTTCTCATTTAAAAAAAAATTTTTTTCACTTTTTGGCATTGTCTTCTAATTCTGAGCTTTGTCCCAAATTTCAAGTCTCTAGCTCATCGAGAAGTTACTTTGAAGTCAATAACAAAATTCCGCCCGAACAGATATACATAAAAGCAAGTTAATAAAAACGTGGTAAAATTATGTATAAAAAGCCTATTGAGATTAATAATAATAACTACAGAACACATTAAATAGGTTTTCTTATCGATTAAATAAGATTTCTCAGGAAAAAATGGTTTTACTGTCGAATTTAACAGATAAGAGCGTGATATCCATAGGAGCACTGAGCTTGATAACACCACAACTTGGTCAAAAATCATTTTCACGATTTAAGTATTTTTTTTGTTTTATTCTTTAGGGAATTTGCTTAGACCCTTGTGAAAATAGTGTGTCAAAATAATTCCGTTTCAATACAGTTAATTTTTTTCCGACTGTCAGTTCGGTGAATTTTCTGCGATTTAAGCAGCCATATATATTATTTTTCATAAAATAGGATTGAAATAACTATGAACAAGCAGAAACTATGCATACATGATGGTATAATTACTAATATAACTGTTTTATCATCTGTTAAGATTCTTTTTTAGCTCGACCTACAGAGATAACACCACTCGCGGGAAAACTCAAACAAAAAAACGAATTATAAAGAATGAAATCGTAACCGTGAAGCCTCAAACGAAATAACAGTCAAATACCGTTATCGATTTAATTTCATCATATAAGATAACAGATATAGTTGGATTAGCGAGAGTTTGCGTTTCGGGTTTTTACCCCTACCATCAAGACATAATGTCTTAGGTATTAAATTTAGATGGTGGGGGTAAAAACCGAAAATATCCGAAACACAATCTCTCGCTAATCCAACTATAAAACTTCGTTCGTTATTAATATTAAATTAATAGAATAATTAATAAATGACTGCATGTTTTTTATTATCATTAAATTTAACTAAATAATTGCATGTCTCGGAAGTGAACGCTATCATTTACGCATTTCTATTGTTTTATTGCGCTTAAGACATGCTCATTTAGATTTTCCAAACTTTATTTTTAACAATTTATAGAAGTAGGTCTCGAAAAAATGAATATATTTTTTTTCTAATTCATAATTAAGTATTTGTTTAATTCCTTTTTTTTATCTAACCAAATAAATGGTTTATTGAAGTTTTTAATTGTAATAAACTTGAGAAGGTATCAACCAAACAGTCGAACTATCAATTTAATTTTGGAAAAAAATTACGTACTTCGGGTATTTACGGAAACAAGAGAAAGAATTACTGAAATTTAATTTTTTTTCTCTCTAAATGTAGATGTCAATGTTCTTACCTTTTATTTGAGAACCAATGGAACCCAAAACATGAGATATTTGCACAGCTATTTCTCGAGTGGGAGCTAAGATCAAAACTTGATGGAATAAATTATTGTAATGAATCATTTCCAAAGCGATAATGCCAAAAACAGCAGTTTTGCCGGTTCCTGATTTCGCTTGAACAAGCAAATCTAAAAAATTTCAAGAACCATTAATATATAAAAAAGATTAAACAATTCTATTTAGTGACTGTCATTACCGAAACCGCATCTTCCCAATGGTATTGCTTTCAGTTGAATAGGAGAAGGTTTTTCAAAACCGCAAGTTACTAAACCGTTTAATATGCATTGTGAGAGACCCATTTGATAAAAAGATACATTTTCTTCAATAATTATGTCCGTAGTACGAGGCTGAGCATTTACTTGATGAGCAAGAGGGACAATCATACTTAAACTTTTTTTTTTTTACTTTCAGTAACTTTATACACTACATAATTAAAATTAACAGACAATTGTTTATCTTTGGTTAACCTCGAAATAATCACGTTGAAGAGGTTCGTATTATCGCGGATATAGATGGTAGAGGTAGTGATGCGAATGGTTCAGTCATTGACATTTTTTTGGTCATCGGACGGTCACAGGACCGTCACATGACCGTTTGTTAAATGACGGACCGAGTAGGGATGGGCGATATACATCGATATTTCGACTATCGATGTTTTTTTCAGGAAACATCGATTTTTTTGGTCGATTTTTTTTTAAAGTCGAAACATCGATGTTCGATGTAATATAATGAACCATCGACATCGAAATAAATTTCTACTAAAAATTCAAATAGCGCGCTACGCGTGAGCCTTAATTTCAACCAATAAGGAATTTTGTCCCATTTTTTTGCAAGTTTCGACTATTGACTAACTTCAAGTTTCGATGCATTTTTATTTGAAGGATTTTAAAAGCTTTCAATGATTGAAAACCTATAAATTAATATTCATAAATTATTTCAAATATTTTTATGAACATAAATATTTATAATGGCTGGAAATAATATAATCATTCTACATATTGAATTTCCCTGATTAAGAAAAATGATTTGCTCCATGTTAAGTGTATATCTATATATTAGCCGATTCAAATTGTTTTAAATCATTTCAAATTGTTTTGAATTATTCCAAATCACTTTTTTAAATTAGGGTTAATAATAAATTTGTTCTTAATAGTAAATTATTGATTGATGAATAAATTATTTAACTTTCCTAATAATATATTTTTATGATTAGTAATTATTGATGATTAGATTATAATTAGTAATAATTTAAAATTATTTAGTTGCAATTATAACTTTTTCGAATTTTCGCGCGCATTTTCAATATCGATGTCTATAATCGATGTTTTTGTCAAAACATTGATGGTTCGATGGTAAAAAATTTCGAAAATCGATAGTCCGATGTCGATTTTTTTTGCTAACATCGCCCATCCCTAGGACCGAGCAAGCAAAAATGCTGCCATTTACTAAAATTTTAACAACTTGAAGCAAAATAACAATTCCCCCAATAGCACAGTTGAATCGTTGATTTGAGAAACCCCATAAGTCATCATTTTTACGAAATTGGGTTTTTTGCATTTTTGTGTTCTTTGGATATCTTTCCATCGAAATCAATCAAAATATGCATCAAATCAGCGTTTAAAGTTCAATCACGCGGTTGGTAAATATCTCGTTTAGTTGAGAAACCCCATAAGTCAACGACTATTGGGGTTTCTCAAATAAACATGCAATTTTAAATTTACAGAAATTATTTTCTTTTTGTTTTTCCACAGAAAAATATTTTCTAAGTACAAAAAATAATTTTGAATTGAAATTGACGCCTAAAAAAATTAATGATTATTATTATAATTTACGTATATTATAGTTCCAATACACATTTCGTACTCCATTTTATAAATATAATAAATAATTGACGGAGAAAAATTGAAAAATTAACGATTTTATAACTATTTCTTTCGTTTTGTTGAGAAACCCCATAAGTCAATCAACTTTAAATCATTATTATTAATCGTAGTAATTGATAGTAAAATTTTGAATCATCAAATCTTTTTTAGGGGTGCTAACATTACTATTATTCATTATTGGTTTATGATTTTTATGCTAACGTATCTCAGAAAAATGTTTTTTGCTTCTCCTGAAAATTTTACTATTTTTGACTTATGAGGTTTCTCAAATAAACGATTCAGTTTGCTTGAGCAAAAGTTTACTGTACAAAAGTTTCGTTGAATTTTTCGTCAAATTTCCGTCATCTTCGGACTTTTTCATTTTTTACAACAATTTGTATGCAACTTGTTATTGAATTTGACGTAAATTTACTGCCCGAATTGGAATGCAAATTCACTTCAAAAGTTGACTAGAAAAAGTTGTCTTTAATTTTCAGGTGATTTTTATGTCAATTTATCGTTAATATGACTTGAAAAATTGTTGTATATTTTTACCTTCAAATTGTAGACAATTTTATGTATGAATTTCCTTACCATCTGAAATGGTAAGAATGAACATTACCGACTGTTTTTGTTCGTACCCTGATAGACAAGTTGGCCGCAACTTGACGACAACCTACTGCCGCAACCTGTCGTCAAGTTAGCCGCAAAAGTTGGCATTTCCATAAGTTGACAGCAATTTCCCGAGAAACTTGTCAACAACTTTCAGCTCGTGTAACTGTTGCCTACGAGTTTACAAATTGCTCAGAAACTTGGCGACAGGTTGCGGCAGTAGATTGTCGACAAGTTGCTGAGCAACTTGTAGCCAACTTGTTGCCAACAGTTTCACAGTATGAAATTGCTGCCAAGTGGCTAACAAGTTGGTCGCAACTCATGTACACCATCTTTCTGATCAGAAACTCTGACTATCAGGGCATAAATCGGAGAAAAGTAAACCGAAAATTATTATTTTCAACTTTAGCTCTCAAATTGTCGGCAAATTGGGGCAACAGATGTTAGGTAATTCCAACATCAAATTACCGTCAATTTCAAGCTAAAGTGGCTATTAGGGAAGTGGCTATTAATGTAAGTGCTGACATCTAGAGATTGCATTCCTTCTACAAATTACACTATTTCACCTCTTTACAAAAAAAATACACAGGTTAACCTAATAGTCACGAATCGCAAGTCTAAATTGTTTACGAGCAAATTAAGCTTAGACAGAAAAAATCAAATTGTTTATATAAATTGTAAAAATGGGCCGCCGATCTATAAATACAACAAAAAGTGGAAAATATATGAATCCAACTGATCAAGCTCGTAAGTTTTTAGTTGATATAGTCCATAAATTTTTGTTTGTCAATTACATTGTTTAATAATTTTTTAAAATATAAATAAAATTTGTTAAATAGGTAAAGAAGCACGAAAAAAAGAGTTGAAGAAGAATAAAAAACAAAGACAGTTAGTCAGAGCTGCCGTGTTGAAAGGAAAAGATCCAACACAAATTATTGATGAAATGGAAAAAATAGACCAAATGGGTAATGAAAAAATTTGTTAGTATAAAAAGTAGCAGACACTCAACCATTTTTTTTTACTTTTGATCCAACAAATTCAATTTTGAGGAAAAATAATCAAGTCGACAACATCATAATATTTTAACTGTTACATACTTTTTTTATTTCAACAACAATTAAGTTTTTTGAGAGTTATCATAATGTCTAAATTATGCTCGGAAAAGATGAGTGTGAATGTAGCAGACATCAGACAAATCTATAATTATAAATAAGTAGAGTAAATAATTTAAAAAAAGTTGGAAAATCCAAAAGTGCACACCTCAATCGCTCATTTTACTCTTACTCATTAATTTTTTTTCATTATTATTTATTTTTTTTTTATTTAAGCGATAACTTTCGAAAAACAAGACTTATTGACTTATTTTTTTGTTATTATCTGTGTATTTTTGATCACAAGAACCCTTTCAAAAATCACTATCTAAATCCTTTTTGTTTTGGTGTGATTTGACATGTGATTTAAAAAAAAATAATAAAAAAAAAAAAAAAAAAAAAAATGGCGGCTAAATTTTTTTTTTTTGTTAATAATCAGTTTTCACATTTTTTATTAATTACACCAAAACAAAAAGTGATCGTGTTTAGACGAGTCCGAACACACAATTGACGCACTGGGGGCTTCAGACTAAATCATTTTTTTAAATGGATCACATCATGAATTAAATAAAGATTACATTGAAAAATGTTCCTTAATAAATTTCCTTTAAAATGGTATACACTATTAACAACTTTGGTGTACTATAAAGAAAGTAGAGAGGATTTAAAGTCAGTGAAAGGGCCGAGAGCGAGGGAGTGACAGTAAAGCACACTTAACGCTTTCGCGATTGAGGTGTGCAAAATAGTATTATAAAAAAATACACTTATTAATTTCAAAGTTTTTAAAATGCGTATTTTTTTATTTAAAATTTTATTTTACTAATTATTTACTCTATTTATTAATAATTTTAAATTTGTCTGATGTCTGCTACATTCACACTCATCGAAAAAGCCAATGCATGGACGATTCATTTTGAGCTCGAAAATCTACTTATGATATTGTTGTCGACCACCTTGTGAGGATGTGTAACAGATATAGAGTTGTTCGAAACAATACAAATAACAAAAAAAAAAATTGTTACCGGAAAAAAACCATGTGACTTGGGTAAGCCAAAGAAAGAACTAATTTTTTTTTATTAGTTACCGTGAAAATATCATTAAAGATGATGAACAAAAAATTCTGGTAAAATTTGAGCTCTTAATATTAATTTTAAGAGGTGACGCTTCGTGACTTTTGATTTCCCATTTAAATAACATGGAAAAAAAATTTTTTTAGTTTGGAATTTTTTACCTCGGCGATGGCTCATTGTTCGAATAAGCCCAGCATAAATTTCCTTGAAAATTTAGCGCTCTACAAAAGTTTCTCATCATTTTTTGATAAATCCAACGGTTAAAAAGTTACTCGAGCTCGAAGTCAAGTTAAAGTAAATTTCGAGATCTTTTTACTTTACCGGCGAAACTATCGGACTTATCAAAAAATGTCATTGAATTTTTTTTGTACACAATTTTATTCCCTACAAATTATCATGAATAAATTTTTTTCAAATTCTGCATTGTTTTCTAGTTATTTCCAGTTTAATGCCAAATTCTTAAAATTGATCAGAACACTACTTTTTCAGGAGCTTGGCATTAAAATGGAAATAACTAAAAAAAAAAAACGGAATTTCGAAAAATTTATCGGAGATAATTTTTAGGAAACAAAATTGTCTACAAAAAAGATTCTAGACATTTTATGATAAGTCCGATAGTTTCGCCAGAAAAGTAAAAATATCTCGACATTTACTCTCACTTGACTTCGAGCCCTAATAACTTTGGAACAGATGGATTTATCGAAAAATGATAAGAGAGTTTTTTGTAGAGCGTTAAATTCCCTACGAAAATGTATGATGTTCTTATTTGTACAATGAGCCATTGCCGAGGTGAAAAATTCCAAACTGAAAAATTATTTTTTTCCATGTTATTTAAATGAGAAATCAAAAATCACAAAGAGCCACCTCTTCATATTAATATTAAGAGCTCAAACTTTACCAGAATTTTTTTTTCATCATCTTTAATGATATTTTCACGGTAACTAAAGAAAAAAAAATTAATTCTTTTTTTTGGCCCACTCTAATGTGCACCTATTTTTGATAAAAAAAAACGCGTTTGACTACACGACCACATAAGCAAACGGCTTTAAAACAAAAACCATTTATCGGATTAGGTCGTCATTTACCAGATTAGGTCGTCTTCGCTTTTATTTTGAAAGGAAGGAATCGTCGAAACTGGGTATTAAATTTCAAATCAAAATATTCAAAACTTCAAATTTTTTTTCCTCAGCATGTATCTGAAATCCTTATTTGACTGTTCTCATAGATCAAAAGAAATAAAATGATCTACCAACTAGATTCATGACATTTCGTGATGTCTGATAGTTTTGCCGGAAAAGTCGACTAATACTGAAATTTACTACGTATTCAAATTTTACATTGACTAGCTTGTAAAGAATTAGATTTATCAAGAAATGATAAAAGACCGTTTTTGTAGAACATTAAGTTTTCAACACAAATATATTTTCGTCATTTTAATTTATTGAGTGTTTTTTTCTCGGTAGTTTTTGACAATTACCAAATTTTATTCACTTTGAAGTTGGTTGAGCTCAATTTCCGTTGGCTAGATATAAAATGAAAAATATTGATACTTAAAACCTAAGATAGTAGTATATCATGATGAAAGTATAATTTGTTTTCTATTAAGTTTACTTGTCGCACGCAAATTTACTTGTGGCACGCAGATAATCGTATAACGCACACAAATGTTGTGGAAACAGTTGAATGGGCAAACAGCTATTTGGCGAACAAAAGAGTGTGCGCCAAGATAGCACTTATATCGCATGAATGATAAAAAAAATTTTTTTTCATTTTCTTGCATTGTCATCTAATTTTGAGCTTTGTTCCGAATTTCAAGTCTCTAGCTCATTGAGAAGTTACTTTAAAATCAATTACAAAATTCTACCCGAACAGACATACATAAAAGCGAGTTAATAAAAACGTGGTAACAAAAAAAAAAAAAAAAAAAAAAAAAAATTGATTTCATACTATTTTTTAACAAAAACAAAATTTTCCGGAAGCAGTAAAAAAAATCAAAATAGCGCTCAATTGTATTTACTAAAGTGATTGTCAAATGTTTAAAATACAATATATATATTATTCTACATTATTTTTTATTTTATATATTTATTATAGAATACAACGTTCTGCAGCCACCTCCGTTAAATGAGAAAGTTTTAAAAGATAAACGTAAAAAATTGAAAGAAACTTTAGATCGCGTACTTAAAATGTATGTAAGTATTATATTTGTAATATCCTACGTAATGATAAATCTAGTTTAAAATGAAACATCGACAGGTATGAGAATTACACAGTAAATTTCGGTCATTACAGGCTAAAGATGACCAAGAAAAGTGGATAGAACTAAAAGAACAATTAATTCAATATGAAAGGCGTCGTGTAGATTTAGTTACTTATTTTGAAGCTGTAAAACATGCGCAGCAAGTACAAATTGATGAAATTCCGCTGCCTTCAACAAACAGCGACATTCCTCGAAATTTTCCAGGTAGTTGAATAATTAACAAATTAATACGGCTCATAAAGACTTTTTTAAATCTATAAATATTTCAGGATCATTGACCTCGCAAATTCCATTGCCAGACATGCCTCAGCCTCCTACTCACATTTATTCTTTGCATCCTCATTATTTGCCTCAACCTCACCCGTTGATCAACATACCAATACCTCCAAGTATTCTGAAGAAAAGCAGCATTTATTCGAACATTTCAAATGTTCCATCACTAATTGCTAACAAAGATCCACCAGGGGTTCCGCCTTTTCCATCACCAGATCTTTCCATAGAAGATGAAGATTTGAGCGACAAGGTAATATAAAATTATACAATACTATACTTCTACAGAGTAGCAAAGTGCACAAATTTATGTACTTATATTTTTTTAGTCAAAAGATAGTGGACTAAAATCCCGCACAATCCGATTTGCGGATGATAAGGAGATTGATAAACAGGAAAAAGATTATAAGGATAAAAATCATGATAAAGAAAAATATAAAGAAATCCAAAAAGTAAAACCTACGAGTCTTCAACAGAAAATGTTAGCTATGGCAGGGCAAGATATCGATCAGTTTATGCGGGAAATGGAGGTCGTACATAAAAAAAGAGAAACAGAACGAGCACAAGATTTGAACGCCAGATTAAGTTTACTTGAATCACAATCTGATGTTCAGTTGAATAATAAAATCATGCAGTCTGATGCTAAAAATGTTGAATTTTCCGAACCTACGGATATGCCAACCACTGCGAATCAACAACATCCTCCCGTTCATTTACAACAACAGCACAGTATACCATCGATGGGAATGCCACCTCCACCTCTTCTTTACAGACCACCGCCACCGCCAATGCATCTCCGAATGCCACCACCTCCTCCACCTCGGATAGGTCTTAGATTACCTCCAGGTATGCCAGTACTCGCCTGCTTTGATGGGCTTTTTGTAATTTTGAATGATTATATATTTTGTTTTTATTATCGATATCGGAGTCCTAGCAAGTAATAAGAGAACATCCATAAATTACATAACACATATTGAAGATTTTTTAGTTCTATTTGAGCTGTTCTGAGTTCTCTATCTGAAGCTTTTAATTTTCGGAAATAAAAATTGTGGACGATGATTCGCTTTTGATTCTCCTTCGTTCTCAAAAAATTCACTTGAAAATTTTCATGAATCAAAAATCAATTAATAGTTTAGTCGAGAAGTGAGTTTTCTGCGAAAAATCGTTGATATTTTCTTAAAAATATGGCGATTGGTGCATTGGATTCAGAATTTAAGTCTGAGAAATGGGCATTTTTTATTCTATCCGCCATTAAAAATTTCATTTGTTATAAACAAAAAACGAAGAGACCAAAAGGGAGCCTCCGTTTTGTAGCTATAACTTCAAAAATATTAAAGATATCTGGAATTAAAAAAAAAAAAGCCCATTCGGCAGCCGAAATGGAAGTAGATTTCTCATTTGATTATTTCAACCTCTTAAATAAACGTTAATAACAAAATAAATTTTTTTTTCGACATTCTTAGATTCTTAAGGTTATAAATTAAAAAAAAATTGTCAAACAGTTTAAAATTGAAAGCAAAAAATTTAAGAACTAAAATTAGAAAATTAAGTAAATTATCGGAATAACAAAAATTGAAGTTAAAGAGAATCTATTTATCTACGAATAAGAATTCTGTGATTTTTACTATAGGATTAATAGTTAATACAAAATTAAATAAAATGATTTGACTTGAAATTTCAATTATGATAGATCTAAGTGTCATACTTGAAATCAGTTGTAAACACTGTCCATAAAAAAAAAATTGAATTTGCACACTTGAATTGAAATATTTAGATTTTATGAGTTTTACACAGCAATAATATAAATTCAATCAATTTCATAAATTTACTGATAAATACAGTAGTTAGGATTCTATGGAATCTATTAAAAGTAGGAGGACCAGTGCAATAGCAAAATTCCATTTAATGAGTCGTAAGATGCGAAATTTCATTGGTTTAGACCCATATATAGACATGAAAATGAAAGCTTATTTGAAGAGCTCCCAGATAAAATTTATAGGAAGTCGATAAGTTATAACATTCAAAAAATATTGAAGAAAGAATAAGTAAAAATCTGAATTTTTGGTATTTTTTAAATTTTGAAATGCTATAACTTTTAAAGTATTCGACCGATTGAGCTTATTTTCCACCTTGATCAAGGTAGTCACCCACAGAATATGTATGCCAAGTTTCAAAGCGATCGGTTTAGAACTGTGGTAATAATCAGAGTCACAACTTGCATAAAATTAGTTTTTATAATATTTTGTAAATTTTTAAAACCATTTTTCTATTCGAAAAAGTAATCAAATCGAAGAGCTACATAGTGAAAATTGAAGGCGATCGAGCGAGCTTTCAGATAAGACAAACGAAAATAAGCTATCTCTTTCCATTTGAAAGTTACATCTAGTTAAAGCGGCAAATAAATTTTTTTTTGAAAATTTTACAAAATTTCAATTAACCATAATTTCTAAACTTATTAGCCGAATTGGCTCATCTTCAAACTCATCCGAGGTAATCGTCCATAGAATAAGTCTACTAAGTTTCATTAAGATCAATGTAGAATTGTGGACGCTATCGTTGGAGAACGGCGCGTTATATCGTATATATATATATATATATATATAAATACACATATAAACTTTTGAACCTAATGTATTTTCTGACTCAGCTCGTCAAGCTGAGTTCAGAAATAGCAAAATTTTTCGAAAATTCCATCATGAGGACAAATACAATAGTTAGATTTCTATGAAATCTACTAAAAATTTCTAAAAGAGAAGAAAATTTTAGTAAAATACGTCTCGACTCCCCGAGTTAAAGTTCCATTATTTGTAATTTTAATTTAACGTTGAAAGTTGGGCTCCGCGCGGCCGTTTCGGTGCCTACGCGTCGCTGCCAAGCAAAGTATGCAACACGAAATACTATTTTTATAACATTCAATATTAATTTAAAAATCTGAATAAATTATAGTGTCATCTAGACACTTGAAGGAATGTAGGCCCGCAAAATAAAATTTTTTAGCTTAATTTTTGTTTAAGTTATTTAATTTTTAATTAACAAATTTTTCGGAGTTTTTGAAAAAAAATTTTGATACAAGATAAAAGTTTGAAGATCATTGGTTTCTTAGTGCAAATAAATTTAGCTTTTCCGAATCGATCAAAAAAATCGGTCTATCGGTTGACCCTGCAGGCCAGTCCAAAAACTTTCCGCTATTTTCGAGCTCCTTGAGCTCGGAAATACTTTTGTATGCCGTTGTTTTCGGAAAAATACTTTTTTTTTGAAATTTCTCAAAAACAACTGGATAAATCAATTTCAAAATTTGATCAGCTCTAGAACTCAATAAAACGCGTCGATTGCCACCTCAACCGTCTCAATCAATGAATTCGTTTGAGAGATATCGTTGTAGAAATAATGGTAAAAAACGTTATTTTTTTAAAACAAAGGCATACAATGGTATTTTCGAGCTCGAAAAGCTCAAAAATGTATTATCAACAATGATTTCGAGCTCAACAAAAATTTCGGGAATTTATTGTTTTTACCCCGATTTTTGAAAATCGAGTTTTCATCAGATGTCGACGTTTTGGGGTCCTAGGAAGCTATTCTGACTATTTTCAGAATGATGTCCGAGTGTCTGTATGTATGTATGGGTTTGTGTGTGTATGTATGTGTGTGAATGATCTATAACTTTTTAGCTAATTAATAGGGTGGGTTGAAAAATAAACTTTTTTTTTTGTTTTTCTTAGCATGGGGGTAGAATTTGTACCTTATAAAAAAAAAATTTTTTTACTCAGCATTTTAAGGTGGCCCACTCGTTTTTTAAATAAATAATTGATTAAACAGGGTAGTTCCAAAAAAAAAATTTTTTTTTTGTCCAAAATCGTGGAAAACATCTCATAATTATCGAATGTAATTTTTTTTTACTCCCCTTTCATTTTAATTAAAAAAAAAATGCTTTTTATTTTTGGATTTTTTTACTTAAACTACAAAAATAATAGGAAAAATAATTTTTCAACTTCTGACTTTCAATTAGCTTTTAAAGGGACACCCTGACGATTCTAGAACACCATTAATATGTTTTTACTACCACCTGTTCTCAACTTAGTGATAAGAGAGAAATTAATTAGTAACTCTAAAGTGTTTAATCGATAATTTTATGCAAATTTGTCATAAAATTGTAGAGTTTTGAATATTTTTTTATTTATTACTAATCAATAACAACAAAATTAATTGATGAACAATATCAACAAAATGTAAACAATAATAAAAATTCAATAACATTAAATTGAAAGTACAAAACCCAACTTCTCAATAATTTGAAAACGGGTGGTAGTAAAAAATATACAAATGGTGTTCTAGAATCTGTAGGGTGTCTCCTCGAAAGCTCATTGAAAGTCAGAAGTTGAAATAATTTTTCACCTATTATTTTTGTGATTCAAGTAAAAAATCCAAAAATAAAAAGCATTTCCTTTTGAATTAAAATGATAGTGGAGTAAAAAAAAATCACATTCGTCAATTATTAGATGATTTCCCTGATTTTGAATAAAAAAAAATTTTTTTCGTTAGAACCACTCCGTTTGATCAATTATTTATTCAAAAAACTAGTGAGGTACCTCAAAATGTTAAGTAACAAAATTTTTTTTCCTTAAAAAATGTTTTTTTTTTTCATAAGGTACAAATTCTACCCCCATGCTAAGAAAAACAAAAAAAAAAGTTTTTTTCCAACCCACCCTACTAATTAATCGATTTGATCGTCAAGGTGTCATTCGACGCAGTTTTTTAATATCTTGAAGCTGAACAAAAATTGAGCTTGATCGGTAGGGCTCGTTCGGAGATATTCCAAAAATAAACTTTTTTCAAAAATGTTTTTTTTGGATAATTTTTTACGGGCTCGATGGATTAATTCCAAAATGGACTGGGCTCTGGAGATTCATAAGCCGCATCGAATGCCACCTTAAACATCAAAATCGGTTAATTCTTTCAAGAGAAACCGTTGTCGAAAGAATTAAAAAAAAAATTTTTTTTAGTATTTTGAAAATTTCTCAAAAATGACTCGATGAATCAATTTCAAAATTTGATCAGTTATAGAACTCAATAAAACGCGTCGATTGCCACCTTAAACGTCTCAATCGGTTTATTCGTTCGAGAGATATCGTTGTTGGAAAAATTGTAAAAAACGTTACTTTTTGAAAACAAAAGCATACAAAATGTACCTACTACAATTTTTCGAGCTCAAGGAGCTCGACATACGCGGAAAGTTTTCGGGCTGGTCCGCAGGGTCAACCGACAGACCGATTTTTTTTAATATAAAAAATACCTAATTTAAAAAAATTGTTCGTGGACGTCCGGATGTCTGTACTTTTGGATATGCTGAAAAAATTAACGTATTAGGACCATTCTTTTTGTATTGGCTTCAGAATTACACCAGATTATTTGCTATTTGAAATGACGGTTTACTTCGGTGCCGTTTAATTATAATCAATAATAAAAAAACAGGTTAATATAAGTATATTTCTATAGTTATACGACGTTTAGTCTTTGGTCGCGTTGGAGCGCTGTTAGCCAGGCTAATAAATATGTACCGCGAAAGATTGAACCCAAAATTCTAGTTACTAAAAGCAATAATATAAAAAAGTCATAAAATCAATAGGGTTTATTTTTTTTTATTTATTTATTTAATTCTAATTCCTTCAGTAGAATATTTAAATAATAAATTATTTTGTATTTTTAAATAACCCTTATGAGGCGTGCACTTTTGGATTTTTCAAACTTTTTCAAAATCAGACCGAAACCTATTACTTCCTGAATTTTCGAAAATTTCCAATTTTCTTAGCGGGAAGTTAAAAAATTTCTTAAATCAAGAATATTTTTCTTGATTCAAATTAACTGTTTTTTCTGTGTAGAAACTCAATAAAATCACAGTGTAAATACTGTGAATAGAATTCATGAATACGCCGTATAGTCTAGTCGAGAAGTGAGTTTTCTGCGAAAAATCGTTGATATTCTCTTAAAAATATGGCGATTGGTGCATTGGATTCAGAATTTCATTCTGAGAAATGGGTATTTTTTTTTTTATCCGCCATTAAAAATTGCATTTGTTATAAACAAAAAACGAAGAGATAAAAAGGGAGTCTCCGTTTTTTAGCTATAACTTCAAAAGTATTAAAGATATCTGAAATTTAAAAAAAGATCCTAAAAGAGGAGGAAATTTCAGTAAAAAAAGTCTTGACTCCCCCAGTTGTAGCTCCATTATTTATAATTTTAATTTAACGTTGAAAGTTAGGCTTCGCGCGGCCGTTTCGGTGCCTACGCGCCGTCGCCAAGCAAAGTATGCAACACAAAATAATTTTTTTATAACATAAAATATTAATTTAAAAATCTGAATAAATTATAGTGTCATCTAGACACTTGAAGGAATATAACCCCGCATAGAAAGAATTTTTAGCTTGATTTTTGTTTAAGTTATTTAATTGGTAACTAACAAATTTTTCTGACACTTCAGTTTTTATAGAATCTCATAAAAATGTTTAAAAAATGTGTCTATAAATTTTTTTTCTTTTGGGAGCTCTTGTTATATAAGTAATGAACAAGATCCCGCTGTAATAGTTTATAAAAGTTTTTTCATTTGTTTATAATGATTTTTCCAAGTAATCAAAAATTGAAATATCCGGCTAATGTTATGAAAAAATTTTGTTTTCCAAAATCTTTAATTTTGGTTGTTTTTGGATTCATTTATTGCGTTTAGTAGCATGGCTCAAAAATTTTTAACATTAATTGTTTAAAAATTTTTTATAAACAAATAGAGAAATTGAATATTTTTGAAAAATTTTTTTTTGTCATTCTGTTGTCTTTGTAAAATAATGATTTTTAAAAGAAAAATTTTTTCTTAAAAAAATTTTTTAATTGTTTATAATTGTTTTTTTCATTTATCCACCATTTAAATTATTTATTAAGAAATCATTTTTTTCAAAAATCATTATTTACAATTCTCAATATTATTATGAAAAAAAAAAATTTTTTTATTTCAATTTTCTTTGTTTATTTTATAAACAATTTGTTATAAACAAATTTCCATTTTCATTATATTTTTTTTCCGTGGCTTGAAAAAATTACAAATACAGTCATGTGCATTAAAGCTGTGAAAAAAATTTTCCTCTATTTTTTATTGAATTTTAAAATACTTTACCCCATTAAAGTTAAAGCGGTCAACTATTTTATCAACTTATAAATTGTTATAACTTTTAAACTATTGATGATACGGTCTTAGACTTTCAAGCCAATCTTTTAGACAATTTATTGATTTATATAATAAATTTTTTAAATGCTCGATATCTATTATGGTTCAATTTTTATAAACATTTGTTTATAAAAAAATACATTACTTGAATTTTAAATTAATTATATTTTTTAAACTATTGAAGTTACGACTTTTATGATTCAGGGCATTTTTATAGAGTAATTATTGGACTACTTATAAATAATTTTTTTATATTTTTAATTTCATTTGTTTATCATTTTTTCTTTATTTATTTAAATTATTACACGGTTAAGGGTACATTTTCTAGATTTTATTGGCCTTATATTCTTATCTAATGCCAATTCATGTTGCTCTTGCTGTTTTTTTTCAGTTTTGAAATATTCAATTTATTATTTAACGTATGTCAAAGCAAAAACTCGAAATTTTTGTTAGTTGTAAAGCCTAGAAGGCAGTTATGGAATCGAATGAACTTTTTACAATTTTTTTAATTAGATTTGCGTAAAAAACTATAAAAATACTTATTTGTGTTTGTTGTTTATGTTTATGATTCTATATTTTATTGTTCAAACTTTGAAAAATATGCATAGAACTAAACATATTCCCACGCACTTTGAAATATTTAAAATTTAAAAACTAAAAACTAAATATAAAAGAGGAATTTGGAAATAAATAATTTGGTTTTATATTTGATTTTAAAAGTTATAACAATTTATAAGTTGATAAAATAGTTGACCGCTTTAACTTTAATGGGGTAAAGTATTTTAAAATTCAATAAAAAATAGAGGAAAATTTTTTTCACAGCTTTAATGCACATGACTGTATTTGTAATTTTTTCAAGCCACGGAAAAAAAATATAATGAAAATGGAAATTTGTTTATAACAAATTGTTTATAAAATAAACAAAGAAAATTGAAATAAAAAAATTTTTTTTTTTCATAATAATATTGAGAATTGTAAATAATGATTTTTGAAAAAAAAATGATTTCTTAATAAATAATTTAAATGGTGGATAAATGAAAAAAACAATTATAAACAATTAAAAAATTTTTTTAAGAAAAAATTTTTCTTTTAAAAATCATTATTTTACAAAGACAACAGAATGACAAAAAAAAATTTTTCAAAAATATTCAATTTCTCTATTTGTTTATAAAAAATTTTTAAACAATTAATGTTAAAAATTTTTGAGCCATGCTACTAAACGCAATAAATGAATCCAAAAACAACCAAAATTAAAGATTTTGGAAAACAAAATTTTTTCATAACATTAGCCGGATATTTCAATTTTTGATTACTTGGAAAAATCATTATAAACAAATGAAAAAACTTTTATAAACTATTACAGCGGGATCTTGTTCATTACTTATATAACAAGAGCTCCCAAAAGAAAAAAAATTTATAGGCACATTTTTTAAACATTTTTATGAGATTCTATAAAAACTGAAGTGTCAGAAAAATTTGTTAGTTACCAATTAAATAACTTAAACAAAAATCAAGCTAAAAATTCTTTCTATGCGGGGTTATATTCCTTCAAGTGTCTAGATGACACTATAATTTATTCAGATTTTTAAATTAATATTTTATGTTATAAAAAAATTATTTTGTGTTGCATACTTTGCTTGGCGACGGCGCGTAGGCACCGAAACGGCCGCGCGAAGCCTAACTTTCAACGTTAAATTAAAATTATAAATAATGGAGCTACAACTGGGGGAGTCAAGACTTTTTTTACTGAAATTTCCTCCTCTTTTAGGATCTTTTTTTAAATTTCAGATATCTTTAATACTTTTGAAGTTATAGCTAAAAAACGGAGACTCCCTTTTTATCTCTTCGTTTTTTGTTTATAACAAATGCAATTTTTAATGGCGGATAAAAAAAAAAATACCCATTTCTCAGAATGAAATTCTGAATCCAATGCACCAATCGCCATATTTTTAAGAGAATATCAACGATTTTTCGCAGAAAACTCACTTCTCGACTAGACTAGTAGAAATACGGTAAATCTACTTACCCTGATTTAAAAAAACAATTTGGAATAATTCAAAACAATTTGAAATGATTTAGAACAATTTGAATCGACTGATATATAGATTAGGGTGATTCAAAAACTAATAATTTTTTTTTTTTTTCGCAAACAGGTTCAAAAGTTTCATTTAGATAAAAAAAGACGCCTGTGAAAATTAGAGCTCTTAACATCAACATTAAGAGGTTCTGCATTGCACTTTTCTATTTTCCATAAGAATAACACGGAAAAAACTTTTTTTTCGTCTTCTGATTTTTATAAGTAGCTAACGATGCGTCATAGGAATAATTTGCCGGCACATTTTTGTAGGTAATTGAATGCTCTACAAAAAAAGTTTCTTATCATTTTTTAATCAATCTATTTGTTCAATAGTTATTTGAGGTTGAAGTCGAATTCATATCAAATTTTGAAATTTTTTTACTTTTCCGGTAAAACTATCAGACCAATTACAAAATATCATGGGACCTTTTTTGTAGACAATTTTATTCCCAAGAAGTTATTCAAATAAAGTTATTTTGAATTCCTTATCGTTTTCTAGTCAATTCCACATTATTATCAAGCTCATAAAATCGATCAGATGACTATTTTTTTTATGAGCTTGATAATAATGTGGAATTGACTAGAAAACGATAAGGAATTCAAAATAACTTTATTTGAATAACTTCTTGGGAATAAAATTGTCTACAAAAAAGGTCCCATGATATTTTGTAATTGGTCTGATAGTTTTACCGGAAAAGTAAAAAAATTTCAAAATTTGATATGAATTCGACTTCAACCTCAAATAACTATTGAACAAATAGATTGATTAAAAAATGATAAGAAACTTTTTTTGTAGAGCATTCAATTACCTACAAAAATGTGCCGGCAAATTATTCCTATGACGCATCGTTAGCTACTTATAAAAATCAGAAGACGAAAAAAAAGTTTTTTCCGTGTTATTCTTATGGAAAATAGAAAAGTGCAATGCAGAACCTCTTAATGTTGATGTTAAGAGCTCTAATTTTCACAGGCGTCTTTTTTTATCTAAATGAAACTTTTGAACCTGTTTGCGAAAAAAAAAAAAAATTTTATTATTTTTTTAATCACCCTAATATAGATATACACTTAACATGGAGCAAATCATTTATTTTAGTCAGGGTACTTTCTACTACATTCATACTTCATTATTACGTAATTTAAACAGTATTGTGAAAAACTCAAGGGATCCAGTTCACATATGGACATATTTAGATTAGTTTCGAAATGACGAATATTTGAATTTTCGAAAAACAAAAATCATTTTGAAAGCACCTTTATTTCATATTTTTCTAATGAAATGAGTTAATTGAATTCTGTGAAAAAAAAAATATATTTTTGAATCCATTTTTTAAATTTATGTTTTATGATTATTGTGAGGTTTTTGAGTTTTCAAAATAATTCGAAGCTCTACTTTGATAACTTTTTCTATTTATTTATTTACTAAATTTTTTAGGGCCACCTCCGGGCATGCCGCGAATGTTAAGGTCTGGACTACAAAACTTACCACGTATGCCACCTCCACCACAAATGCAGCTATCAAATTTATCATGTTTACCGAGCTCATCTAATTCTCAAATACAAGGATCTAATAACATTAATGTACCACAAAAAACACCAAATGTTTTATCAGCAGCACCACAATTAATTAATCGTCAAGATAAAGATGGCAAAAATACAACGACCATTGAAGCAAAACCACAAATAAGAAATTTGGCAGCAGACGTGACAAGATTTCTTCCTACATCATTACGAGTTAAACGCGATGATCGAAGAAAACCAAATAGCATTATAAGATTACCAGAAAAGAACTTCGAAACTCAGTTCATTAAACCACCTCAACCCAAAACGAAAGATGATGCATATATGCAATTTATGCAAGAAATGGAAGACTTATTATAAGCTACTAACAAATAATTTTTATAAATGAAAGAAAAAAATTTTATTTTAAAAGACCTTGTCTCGTTGCATATTATTATAGTAATATATTGCTAATGATTTACGAACTCGTTCATCCTAATTCTTTATTTAATGATGTACATTTTCACATTAAAAATTACTTTACAATTCAAAAGCAAAGGATAGCGTATTTTGTTATGAAGTGATAAATAATAAAATTATAATAAAACAATATGTATCATTTTGAATCATAAAATATGGATAGTAAAACAATTGTCGTATTCACATAATTTTAAATTTATGATAATTTATATATCCAAACACGATCTATTCCATATCCAATAGTTCTAACAGGTACTAAGTTTGGTAAAGGAAATCGGCAAACGATAATTGTACAATCATTTTTCAATTCCTTAATAAATTTATTTTCGATTTGTTCCATCTGTATAAAATTTAGTAATTAACTTTGAGTACTTCTTTAATAGTATTTTAATTGAAAAAAATATAGAAATGAAAGATATATACCATAGATTCTACTCCAAATAATACAACATTGTCGTATTTACTTAAATCGAATTTCCAAAGATCTTGTCTATAAAATACAGCTCTTGCAGACAGTCCTTGAAGACGAGCTGCAAGTTTAGAATATGCCACTAACCAGAAATTTAGCTCTACACCATAAGCTCTAAAATTATTCTTTGCAGCTGCTAAAACCTTTTAAATTAGTTAGTTATGATTAAAAACGGTGTATAATTATATATTGTTAGGTTGATTTTATGTAAGTTATACCAAACGGCCATCGCCGCTTCCCAAATCAACTATGGATCCTGATTTTCCTCGTAAAGCTTGCAAAACATTTTGCAATTGTTGATTAGTTGCAGGAACATAAGGCAAACATATTTTTCTTATTGCAGGACTAATAAATGGGATGCATATTACAGTTAGTCCTACGCCGATGCCACCTAAAATAATAGCAATCGTTAAAAAAATGCTTTAGTCAGTTGAACCTGCGAGATAGCTCGAAAATTTCCCGATGTGTTTGGGCTCAACAAGCTCGAAGATATTGGGAAACTTAGAATTCTGATACGCCATCTGGTGGCTAAAGCTATAACTACTCAAAGTAGGCTAAATCATGAATGTTTACATGTGTCTATACGTCTATCAGCTAATATAAATAATAAATACTTAATTGTCTTTATAATTATTGTGTTCCTATGAATTAAAAATTTGTTTTCGTTCAATTAAAAAAAAATTTCGAATTTATAAACATGGAATTTCCATCAAAAATAAGTAAATGTAACATATATTGTTTGTATGGTTGTAAAAGTCGTGATTCTAAAAATGACAGTGTACATGTTTCAATGTTCGTCGAAAAATTGCAAACGTGGTTACTTTGAAAAATAAAATGGATCAAGAAGATAAATTCGACCGTTTTGATAATTGCTGACATAAATAAAACAGTTTTGCTACCACGTGCTTGTATGAACCATCAAACCAACTTAGCAAGAAAAACTCATACCCACGATCCTTCCACTTTTGAGAACTTGAACATTTATTTTATCCGGATCATCTTGAATACTTGATCATTGAAGACAAAAAGTAATGAGTGTAAATGCAGTAGACATCAGACAAATTTAAAATTATTAATAAATAGAATAAATAATTAATAAAATAAAATTTTTTTAAAACACGCATTTAGAACATTTTGAAATTTATAAGTGCATTTTTATAAATATTAATTTTTAAATTAGTTACTCCATTTATTTATGATTTTTAATTTGTCTAATGTCTGCTACATTTACACTCGTAAAAAGTAATAATTTTTAAACACTTATTGTCTTCACTAACTGTACCAAAGTTCAACAAGTGTCCGTGATTTATTATATTTCCATCACCGGTATAATGTTTATTTTGAAGTGTTCCACTAATAAATTGATAAGTGTCTTGAATTGACACCCGCATTATTTATTGTAATAATCTTTAACACTTATAATGATTTAAATAAATTATCAAAACATAAATAAGCCAGTTGATTTTGTATAGTAAACATTCAGAGTAGCCTACTTTGATTAGTTTATTTTTCGGCCACCAGATGACTAATATCTAAGCCACGCCCATTCTAAGGTTCCCAATAGCTTACATGCATGTTGATTTTTCAAGCTCCAAAATTCAATTTTTATACTTAATGTGACACAATTGGACAATAAATTTTTTGCATTAACGTACATCAAATACGTTCAACTAATTTTTTTTTAAATTATGAGGGACCTCAATTACTTAGAGCTTTATATGATTTCATCCTTTTTTGTAAAAATATAATTTTTTATTCAATACCCGTGAAACAATTTTCATCACAAGTTGCTGATCAAGGCACTGATTATAAGAATCTTTGAATACCCATCTAGCAGTTTGTTTCAAGGCTTGCACAAGTCCGCATTCAAGTTCGGCAGTTGCTAGCATCACCATTCACCTATGGATCTTAATCCAGATATTTGAAGCAGATTTGAACTGCAAGTCTTACGCTAGACTTACTTAAGAAGATTGGTGAAGTTATTATTTAATTCTAGGGGGAAATCGGCGCCAGAAGCATGTTGAATCAACCGTGCGCATGACTTGCTCAAGATCTGCTCAAGTTAAAACTGGCGGGGGAAGGAATATACGGCAAGTTTCTTGGGCAAGAAATGCGTCAGAAACTTTTGGCTGCATCATGTTAGAAATATCTTAAATATTCTTGCGCAAGGCACATACGTCGAAGGAGACACTAGTAACTGTGAGCCTTATACGAGGCTCTTATACAAGAGCACTTGCTTAAGTACGTGTTACTTTCCTGACTAAACAAAACGATTCACTCAATGATGAATGTATATCTATATATCTATATAGTAGTAAAATTGAATCGTTTCTTTTAATCAGGGTTGGGTTGATACAACATAGACTTGCCCAAGATGAGGTATACAAGACAATCTTGTAGTAGTCTTGTACTATTTTTATGAAAGTATTATAATGTAACCCGTTTTGAATTTCGCGACGGAGACGCGAATAAACCCGGAATCGTTTGCGGTCACCCACGTGTATATAAAGTTTTCAACAATTCTCAGAATAATAATCAACTTAATTTAAATCTCCAATAATAAGAATAATAAATTATAAATAAATCATAGTTGTGCCTGGACCAGCTCCTCAGGCTGGGTTAGTGCACGAGGGTGCCAGACCGTTTGTATAAAACGGACGAAATATTTTATTCAGGGGGAAATTTGCGAGAGGGAAATCCGAGCGAGTAGTTTGATGACAGAACAGATAAAGCCATCGAATGAAGTTATAAATATTAAATATGCAAGAAATAACAACAACAAATAATAGAGACAGTAAATAAAAATAAGAAAATAAAATTAAATCAGTAAGAAAAGATCCAAGAAAATAAACATTGAATTTTCCCGATAACTGTCGGTTTCCACAAATTTAATTTGTATAAAATAATCTAAATTGCTGAATAATCTAATACTCGGTGTAATATAAATATAAATTATTAATAATTTGGCTATTCAGCCTTATACAATTCAAAATAATTATTACAGCTTCCCTGAGAGTGAAATTCACAAACAAAAAAATCTCAAATAAAATAATATATAAATTCAATATATAATTAATTAATTAGTGAACAATAATATCTTTAATTTAAACAAAAGAAAAACAATGATTTCATCAGAATCTTTTTACAGCGGCAATAAAAAGAAATAAAAATTGTAGTCGTACTGAAGAATACGACGATTATCACAGTGATAGTTCGAATTGCTCTGTCAATGATGACGATGATAGTATCGCTGATGATTATAATAATAATAATAATTTTGAAAGCAACAAATAAGTTTATCAATTTAAAATTATTAAGAATCATAAATTCTTACGGCGAAAATTTGCTTTCTTGGCTGAAAGCCCCACCACTAAAGGCCGAACTTCTAACGTGCAGTAGAAACACGGGGCTCATAAGCTAAAGATGAAGAGGAGAGGAAAACCCCATTTGAGCTACTTGTATTTAAAAATTTTTTCCTATTCCAATCATTCACTGCGGCTATAGGCACAAAGCGTGAGATTGCCTCTCGAAGGGTCAGTCTTGAGTCCCATCTCTGACTAATTGATTTGTTTTCAATATATCTAAGGCCTAAAATTTCTTGTCTCAAGAAAGATTTTCTTATTCCAATAAAACTAACAATCTTCAGTCAAGTAAGGTATTTCTTAAGACTGAGGTATTCTTCAGCTGAAATTAAAATTTCTTGTCTTAAGAAACTTTTCTTGATTCAAGAATTTCAAGTTTCAATTCAAAAGCTTTGTAGGTTTAAATTAAGAATTTTTAAGCAAAATAATATCTTCTGCCAAAGATTTCATTTCTTTCAGTAAAACTTCTTTTTCTTCACTTAAATTCAGTAACATTCCAAATCGGAATCGGAAATTCGCGGATTGTTTGCAAAATAAACACAAGTAAATCAATTTAAAAAATGCTAACACGGTTTGATTTAAAACCATATTCAGAAAAACAAAAATTATTTCGTAATGAAACAGAATAAAACCGATTTAAAAATTTTGAATTTGTTTTAATTAAATTTAATTCTAAGTCAGAACCACAAATTCGAGGATTATTTTCGAATTAAATAGAATAAAACCGATTTAGAAATTTTGAATTGGTTTCAATTCGGTTCTTTCGGAGTCAGAACCAGAAATTCGAGGATTGTTTTCGAATTAAACAGAATAAAACCGATTTAAAAATTTTGAATTTGCTTTAAGGTAGTTCATTTGCAAAACGACTTTTCTTAGGAATTCGATGAAATTAATACATTAGATTGACAAAAATGTATAATATTTCATGAAAAAAAATAAAATTTTTTCACCGATTGTAAGACGAAATATTCAAAATCATAAAGTGCATAATTAACATGCTGGAGATCTACCAAGTATAAAAAAAACATTTAGCTTCCTTAATATCTTGGGGACGGTTCGTACCATTTTTTTTAAAAACTTATCCACCGTTGAATAAAAAAATAGAAATTTTTTGAAAAAAATTCTAAATTTCTTGACCGATTTGTTTAAAAAATATTGAATTTTAAAATATAAATAATTTTAAAATACTTGACGCATCGTGGGGTACAGTAATCACAACTCGGCAACGTTGCAGTCGTCATATGCTTAACCCGCGGAAATTCAAATGTCACTTAGATTAATATTTTTGAACATGAAAGTATTGGAGATTAATCAATTTTTGGAAAATTTTTCGAAATAATTTCTATGAATGTTAAATAGTTATTCAATGATATTAAACAAAAAAATATATTTTTTGATATGAATTTATATTAATGATAGCTTTTCTAACAGCTTTAGAATTTTTTACATCAGAAAACTTTATTCTTTTTAAATGCGATTTCTTTGTAAGTTTAAAAAAAAAATTATCAAAATATGCACAAAAATTTATTCTATCCAAAATTTGTGATTGTCAACAATAACAAACTACATGTGTATATTAAACTCACACTATATAAAGATTGCTACTTATACGTTTAAGGTAGTTCTATCCCTACAGTCCAGTCAAAAAGTTGTGGATCACCACCGATGTATCGCGTACCTACGGAGCTTACGTTATAGTCCAAATTTTTTAGACTGGACTGTATTCCCAATACTACTGTATTTCCTACACAAACACGCTCACACTATGATAAATTAGTCTGTTTAAAAATCTGGCAACGTCGCCTTCTTTATTCTCTTACTCGCCTTGTACAGCCAAGACTCACTTACAGTTCATACATATGATAAAAGATTGATAAATAAATAATTTATGCCATGTGATAAACATTTCTTTTATGATAATTTTTACTTCCAATTTTTATTACGCAGTGAAAAATTTTAATTTATTACACGATCAAAATTTATAATTTTCAATATGATTCAACTAATTCAACTAATTTCAATTAACTATTATCTAATTATTTAATTCATTAAATTTTTTAAATTTAGAAGCTGCAGCTACTTGTAGCGCATTTCAAAATGTACCCTAAATTAATTTATTTACTCATTAATTTATTTATTCATTTTTGTTGTTGTAAATAAATAGCTGCATTTTATTGATAACTATTAATGAAACATATATAATTATTCATCCACTAACATTATTCCCGATATTATTTATTATATGAATTTAGCCGATTTGAATTTTCGCGCTCTCTACGCGTTGCAACGTTGCCGCTTCATTCACTCGTGACTGTTTCTCCTATCCCCTCCACTAAAACTAATCCTCGAAATGTGTAATTTATTTTAATTTTTTATACAAACTACACGGTAAATAATTCTAATTTTTTTTTAAATGTTCTAAATATATTTTTCTTCATTATATTAGTTTTTCGTTAAAACGGTGAGCCTCCGTCAAGGAAAAATACGCAAAAGTTTGTCATTTTCCCACGCTTCTCTTATGCTACATGTACAAAAAACATGAAGTTTAATTGCTAATATCTTTTTTTAGACACGGTAAATCGTCTCTAAATTTTAACAGCGTGTGTATTATACATTCAAATACTTATATTCAAGATTTGGAAGATTTCTTGAATTTTTGCTTGCATGACCCAACTACCTTAATCTATAGGCTATTCAATATAAATATTTGCAGCGTTGCCACATTTATTATACTCATTAGTGTGATTGTATCAGTGTGTCTGTATATTTAAAACTAAAATGTATTGGATACAGTCTCTCACAAAAATAAAATATTCTTACATTGAGTATCTCTAACTTTTTGTAGTTACGATTACGCTATACTTTTGGCTACGAATGCCGCGAGTGAATTACCTTAATATACTATTTTCAAATTTTAATTTTTTAGTTTTCTAGACGAGTTCTTTTTTAGTTTTTCACTTTTCCAAGTTTTAATCTGGAAAGCAACCGTTACCCGCCATTTTTGAATAAAATATCATGTAATTAAAAAAAAAAACAAACAAATATTTATCAATTTTAAAAAAATATTCGTATATATTTTTTAACTTTCTAAACGAATATTTTTTTTAAAAGATCAAAACTACTCGAATTCTTATTTTAAATAAAAATTAGTAAATTTATAATTAATTAGAAGCTAATTTGTTTTTAACATTTTTAGTTGGCGGCTCCCGTATTTATGACTACGAGTGGAGGCCAGAGCTATTGTCCAAAAGATATTCGTTCGATGCAAAATATTCTATATGCGAAAAGTTTTCAAAAAAAATATCGATGAATAAACTAAAAACATGTAACTTGAAGTTTGTAACACTAAAAATTTACGAAACGAAATATTATCGGAAAAAAAATCCTAAAGGGTATAACACATCAAAATACCATTGATAGTAGGGATGGGCGATGTTAGCAAAAAAAATCGACATCGGACTATCGATTTTCGAAATTTTTTACCATCGAACCATCAATGTTTTGACAAAAACATCGATTATAGACATCGATATTGAAAATGCGCGCGAAAATTCGAAAAAGTTGTAATTGCAACTAAATAATTTTAAATTATTACTAATTATAATCTAATCATCAATAATTACTAATCATAAAAATATATTATTAGGAAAGTTAAATAATTTATTCATCAATCAATAATTTACTATTAAGAACAAATTTATTATTAACCCTAATTTAAAAAAGTGATTTGGAATAATTCAAAACAATTTGAAATGATTTAAAACAATTTGAATCGGCTAATATATAGATATACACTTAACATGGAGCAAATCATTTTTCTTAATCAGGGAAATTCAATATGTAGAATGATTATATTATTTCCAGCCATTATAAATATTTATGTTCATAAAAATATTTGAAATAATTTATGAATATTAATTTATAGGTTTTCAATCATTGAAAGCTTTTAAAATCCTTCAAATAAAAATGCATCGAAACTTGAAGTTAGTCAATAGTCGAAACTTGCAAAAAAATGGGACAAAATTCCTTATTGGTTGAAATTAAGGCTCACGCGTAGCGCGCTATTTGAATTTTTAGTAGAAATTTATTTCGATGTCGATGGTTCATTATATTACATCGAACATCGATGTTTCGACTTTAAAAAAAAATCGACCAAAAAAATCGATGTTTCCTGAAAAAAACATCGATAGTCGAAATATCGATGTATATCGCCCATCCCTAATTGATAGAAAATAATTAGTTACAGAATAGTAAATACTCGAACTGAAGGAAATAAAAACAATCATCAAAACATTGAATATAAATAGTAGGGTGGGCCAAAACAAAACTTTTTTTTCTTTAGTTACCGTGAAAATATCGTCAGGATGGTGAAAAAAATGTTCCGGTATATAGAATGGACTCTGGTTCCCATCCGAATCATAAATACGGGAGCCTCCGATTCAAAATTTTAAAAACAAATTAGCTTTTAATTCATTATAAATTTACGATATTTTTATTTAAAATAAGAATTCGAGTATTTTTGATCTTTTAAACAAAATACTCGCTTAGAATATTAAAAAAAGTGCCATCCGGCCTTACCCGGAATGGAAAGGTAGATTTCTTATAGATGTGAATACAATAAAGCTACAATAGTGTAATTAGTACTTTTTTTGTAAGCTTAAACATGAATTTTAAGGAAATGGGTTATGCCTTATTATTTACACGGAAAAAAAGGAACTGTAATAAATAAAGTTTGATGTCTAATAATTATCATATTTTTAGTGATTAATATAAATTCAAATAGTAATATTGTGATTTCAACATTTAAAAAATAATAATTATAAATCGAATGTTAAAATATACAGTTCATTTAGATAAAATTATCATTTAAAACTATAAAAAAGACAAAGTAAACACTAAAAAAATTAAACTTTAAAGTTTAACAGCCAAAACTTAAATATCTATCGTTTGTAAAATAAGAAATTAAAGTCTCAAACAATAAAAATATAGAGGATACAAAATACTAAATTTAGTTAGAACGTTATTTTGTAAAGTCCTTTAATTAAGAAACTTTACCAGGAGTTGTTTTTAAATTTTAATATTAGTCAACAGTCAAATTTAATGATATAAACGGGAATGAATAAATTTTCACGGATATTTATTATTAAAGCAAATATTAAATATTTCCACTGAAATCAGTAAAGATTGACTATATGAAACTGTACATTATACTTCGTCAATTTGTAAAAAGTATGTGTCAGCCTCAGCAAATTTTATTGTTTGATGCAGTAAAATTTCATGCGCTACCGTCATCCATTTAAATACGGAAATAACTTTCGATTCTCATACGCATGCTGTGGCCGAGCGCTCTAAGTGCCAGGGACTGGACTCTGTTCACGTAAGGTCGGCGGTTCAAGCCCGAGAGTCGGCTGAGATTTTTCTGATGATTTTTCATATAAAAATTCGAACAACTACATACTGTACCCGACTGAATCAGTTATTCAAAATACAAACAAGGATACAATCAATTAGATGCACAACGATGAGAAAACAGACAATGGAAGAAGGGAGAAGGAGGGGGTGAAATCAGAAACCCGAATAAACCTTGAACTACGACAGCAAACGGTAAAAGCCGGAAATAAATAATTCAAAATAAAAAAATAGAAAATAGAAAAAAAAATATATATATATATATATTTTTATTATTTGAAACAATAAAAATGAGGGTTTAGAACAAAAATTATTACTACGGTAGCATAAGAAAAAGTAACGATCGACTATAAAATTAAATACATCGACTTAGAGATTTTTATTGTTTGAAACTTTAAAATTTACGGTTTAAGTTTTAATTTTTACTATCGTCAGTCTAAAAAATATCATCCTGCCATTGAAACTATACAATTCAAAATAATAATTTTTACTATTTGAAATGTTAAAAACTATATCTTTACCCTATACTTTTTTTCTTTGAGCATAAGTATATTTTAACAGATCACTCATATATTTTAACCTTATACTTTATAATAAATAACAAAATCGCACCCGGGCGCCGCATTACTATTTGAAACAATAAAAAGTATTGATAATTCGGGTGAATTTTAACATTTCTTTTTTTCCGTGTAGAAGTTATTAGATGACTAAGCTGCAAAAATAAGCTTTTTGTATTTTTTGTGAAATTTTTGATATCATCAAATTGTTAGAAAAGATGTTTCAAAAAATCCAGTATTGCAGTGAAAATTAAAGCTAATCGTTCAAATTTTAAGATACTTTTTACAGAATTGAGTTATCGTTTTTGCTCCAAAAGTTATTTAACGATAAAGCCTGAAAATTCATTTTTATGAAAATCAAAAAAAATTTCAAACGCCCACAACTTTCAAACTAATCGACCGATTGGGCTCATCTTCGAACTTAATCAAGGTAATCGTCCAATAAATAAGTGTTTAAAATTTCATTAAGATCCGTTAAGAATTGCGGGAGCTATCGTGATGACAAGGCGCGTTATATTGTATATATATATATATATTAGACTGGGCCAAAAAAATTGACTATTTTTTTTTTCTTAATTATATCGAAAATATTTTTCAGAATGACAAAAAAAAATTTCATGAAAGTTTGAGCCCTTAATATTAATTTTACGAGGTCTATCATCGCTATTTTCAATTTTAATTCATAGTTTGATGTTTTACGTCAGAACTACTTAAACATTGGGGATAAAAAAAATTAATTTCCACTTATTCTTATCTAAAATTAAATTCCCTACAAAAAAGGTGTGATTGAAAATTTTCGTCAGACAAGCCGTTTCCGATCAATTAAGCTTGATAAATAACTAAAATTTTTCGATTTAACATCTTTATTTTTGAATTTTGTAACTGACGAATCAATAAATATCTAAAGACGACCATGAATGATTTTTAAAGGAAATTTAACGCTCTACAAAAAAGGTCTCTTAACATTTTTTGCTGAATTCACTCCTTCGAAAGTTATTCAGGTTATTAAAATCGTTTTGACTCAACTTCAACCTTGAATATAATATATATATATATATATATATATATATATATATATATTAAGGTGCTCCATTTAAAACGAACATTTTTTTTTTTAGCGGACACAAGAAAATTTTGTTATTTATGTTAAAAGAAAAATTCCCTGAAAATTTCAGCTCTTAATTTTAATTTTAAGTACTTCCTATCAAGCATCAAAGTTTTCCCATTTAAAAAGCATGTAAATCGAATAACTATTCTTTAAAATTATTATAACTTAGCCCGAGTTTGAGCTATCGTTTTGAAACCAGTTTTTATTTGTAGAGTATTTGTTGCTTTTTAAAAGTGTATACGACGATTTTGGTCTAACTCGATCCACGTCGATTTTATCAGCTCCGAAAGACAAATTTTCATTTTTTTCATTTATTTTTGTTAATTGTGAAGAAATGGTTCATCTCACAACAAATATGCATAGGACCAATCTTTTAGGAAATTTTATGCTCTACAAAATTGTTCATGATACTTATAATGCTCAAGTCCACTGTTCATGAGATACATACATTTTAACATTTTACAATGAAAAAAAAATTGTTAGCTTACTATGGTACTAATCTTTTTATTATAAAATGTTAAAATTCATGGATCTCATGAACAGTGGATTTTAGCAATATAAGTGTCATGAGCAATTTTTTAGAGCATAAAATTTCCTAAAAGATCGATCCTATGCATATTTGTTGTGAGATGAACCATTTCTTCACAATTAACAAAAATAAATGAAAAAAATGAAAATTTGTCTTTCGGAGCTGATAAAATTGACGTGGATCGAGTTAGACAAAAACCATCGCATACACTTTTAAAAAGCAACAAATACTCTACAAATAAAAACTGGTTTCAAAACGATAGCTCAAAATCGGGCTAAGTTATAATAATTTTAAAGAAAAGTTATTCGATTTACATGCTTTTTAAATGGGAAAACTTTGATGCTCGATAGGAAGTACTTAAAATTAAAATTAAGAGCTGAAATTTTCTGGGAATTTTGCTTTTAACATAAATAACAAAATTGTCTTGTGTCCGCTAAAAAAAAAACGTTCGTTTTAAATGGAGCACCCTAATATATATATATATATATATATATATATATATATATATATATATATATATATATATATACATAAATTTTTGAGAAGATGGTATTTTTTGACTCTACGAAGTAAAATAAGATATATGGTGGCAAAATTTTTTGATAATTCGGTCATGAGACTCTAGAGCTCTGCAATAGGCCAATTTCTAAAGAAATCTACCTACACGGAAAAAAAAATATTGCGCTTATCGCTCACCAACGGAGAGCGACAGTTGTATCGTGATTAGTACTAAATTGTTACTTGACTTTCACGATATATATATATCAATATGAATGAAACAGTAGATACTTATTATAATGATCCTACGGATTGAGAATATACTTAAATATATAGTGGTCGTTAGTTACCGTATCCATATCCCACCAACACGGATCGTGATTATCGCGATTTACTTCTCAAGCGCCAGTACTCATAACCATATTATTTAATAAAAAATTTACATCAATTACTTACGTATATTCTATTACTTGATTACATTTCTTCATATTAAATAATAATTTTTTACTGCGCTTATTAGAATTATTAACATGTAATTATTAATTCCAACTAAAAAAATATTGTAATGAACTTAAAGTTAAAAATTCATCCAATTTGACCTCAAATTTTTATGGGCATTTGACAATGACCATGAAGTTAGCCGACACCCACCATTTTAAAAATTAAAAAGCCTATAACTTTAGAAAAAAAAAAAAATTTCAAATTTAAAAAAAATGCTCGTGTAGATTTTTCAATTCTCTAGACGAGTATTTTTTTAAAAATATCAAAAAATAAATACTCGAGATATAATTTGAAATTAAATTTTAAGATTATTTATTTTTTATTTAAAAAGTTTTACAAACCTCATTACTTTTATATTTTTACATACAATTTTTCGAAATCTAGACGAGTATTTTTTTTATTTTTCACTTTTCCAATTTTTTAATCTGGAAATTAACCGGCTTTAAATAAAATGTCTTGTAATTTAAGAGAAAACAAAAATTTTAAAATTTTGAAAAAATACTCGTGTAGATTTTTCAATTTTTTAAACGAGTATTTTTTTAAAAGATCAAAAATACTCGAACTTTTATTTTAAATAAAAATTCATAAATTTATAAATAATCAAAAGAAAATTTGTTTTTAAAATTTATTATCGGAGGCTCTCGTATTTATAACTACAAGTGTGTTCTGACGACAGAATTGGCGCTGTCAACTCCATTTCAAATAATATTGTCCAGATTATTATTTTCTGAAAAATTTTAATACTTTACATAGTTCTATGAAAAAATATATATAAGTCGAAATTTGAGGTACTAATATAATAACTAAATACTTTTTAATGTTTTCACCGTTTATTTATTCATCATTATACTATCGTCTACGTAAAAATCATAATATTTAAGAACAGTCTAACGGCAACAAGAATGTATACACGGAAAAAAAGAAATGTTAAAATTCACCCGAATTATCAATACTTTTTATTGTTTCAAATAGTAATGCGGCGCCCGGGTGCGATTTTGTTATTTATTATAAAGTATAAGGTTAAAATATATGAGTGATCTGTTAAAATATACTTATGCTCAAAGAAAAAAAGTATAGGGTAAAGATATAGTTTTTAACATTTCAAATAGTAAAAATTATTATTTTGAATTGTATAGTTTCAATGGCAGGATGATATTTTTTAGACTGACGATAGTAAAAATTAAAACTTAAACCGTAAATTTTAAAGTTTCAAACAATAAAAATCTCTAAGTCGATGTATTTAATTTTATAGTCGATCGTTACTTTTTCTTATGCTACCGTAGTAATAATTTTTGTTCTAAACCCTCATTTTTATTGTTTCAAATAATAAAAATATATATATATATATATTTTTTTTTCTATTTTCTATTTTTTTATTTTGAATTATTTATTTCCGGCTTTTACCGTTTGCTGTCGTAGTTCAAGGTTTATTCGGGTTTCTGATTTCACCCCCTCCTTCTCCCTTCTTCCATTGTCTGTTTTCTCATCGTTGTGCATCTAATTGATTGTATCCTTGTTTGTATTTTGAATAACTGATTCAGTCGGGTACAGTATGTAGTCGTTCGAATTTTTATATGAAAAATCATCAGAAAAATCTCAGCCGACTCTCGGGCTCGAACCGCCGACCTTACGTGAACAGAGTCCAGTCCCTGGCACTTAGAGCGCTCGGCCACAGCATGCGTATGAGAATCGAAAGTTATTTCCGTATTTAAATGGATGACGGTAGCGCATGAAATTTTACTGCATCAAACAATAAAATTTGCTGAGGCTGACACATACTTTTTACAAATTGACGAAGTATAATGTACAGTTTCATATAGTCAATCTTTACTGATTTCAGTGGAAATATTTAATATTTGCTTTAATAATAAATATCCGTGAAAATTTATTCATTCCCGTTTATATCATTAAATTTGACTGTTGACTAATATTAAAATTTAAAAACAACTCCTGGTAAAGTTTCTTAATTAAAGGACTTTACAAAATAACGTTCTAACTAAATTTAGTATTTTGTATCCTCTATATTTTTATTGTTTGAGACTTTAATTTCTTATTTTACAAACGATAGATATTTAAGTTTTGGCTGTTAAACTTTAAAGTTTAATTTTTTTAGTGTTTACTTTGTCTTTTTTATAGTTTTAAATGATAATTTTATCTAAATGAACTGTATATTTTAACATTCGATTTATAATTATTATTTTTTAAATGTTGAAATCACAATATTACTATTTGAATTTATATTAATCACTAAAAATATGATAATTATTAGACATCAAACTTTATTTATTACAGTTCCTTTTTTTCCGTGTATAAATTAATTTCTTAAATGTTAATAATTTAACCCTATTTTATTGGAATTGTGTTAGCCAAACACAGCAACGATCACAATTGTACACAAATGATTCATCTGACATTTCTTCTTTACTTTTATTTAAATACCTTAAGCATCGGAAGTGTGACCATTTATGACAAGTATTGCACATAAACCATGTCGGATCATCGTTGGAAAGTTCTTTCTTCTTTACCTTTAACTCTTCACATATTTGATAAAAAAAAATGTTGGAAAATCCAAAATTGCACACCTCAATCGCTCATTTTATTTTTAATCATTACTTTTATTTTTTTTTTTTTATTATGAATTTTTATTCAACTTTTGAATCATTAATTTGATTTTTTTATTTCTTGATTCCAGTTTAATTTTTTTTTTTTTTTTTTTTAAATTTTTTCTGAATATCCCGCATTTTTGTTGTAGATGTCGCTCTTTTCTTTCAATTCTACTGTTTTACGCTAGTGCTGCTACCACTAGTTGATGGGGAGAAAAAAAGAAAAAAAAAATTTACTTTTGTAATAATAACAATAGTAAAAATAAAAATGGCCGCTTAACTTTTCGTAAATAATCAGTTTTACGATTCTAATTAATTACAATTAAACTAAAAGGATTTAGATAGTAATTTTCAATAGGGTTCTTGTGATCAAAAATACAAAGATAATAAAAAAAAATTTTGACCGATCAATTATTCCTATCAAGAGTTATTTGGTTTACTAAGTTTCATACACGACAATTGACAACTCGTGTCACTGGGATTAAAATAATTTATATTTAATTGATGGAATAATTAATCGACTTAATATTGGTTCGAAATTATTCTTTAATAAATTGTCTTTGTGTTAGTATAAAATTTGACCGATTTTAGTGTAATTGAAAAAGTCTAGAGATAATTTAATGTGAGTGAATGAGTCAAAAAATTTAGAGCGATCATAAAGCACCCTCAGCGCTTTCGCGCTTGAGGTGTGCAATTGTATGATTTTTAGTTGGACCATCAAGAATTTCATCTGAACATTTTGTAAATTTTAATATCGCATAGTAAGCGGTTGTGATATTAAATTTCATTGTGACAAAAAATCTAAAAATATACACATGTAAAAAATTTTAAAAACTACACGGAGAAAAATGTTGGCTCAAAATCTACCAATTTTTATTATGCTGCCGACCAAACTTGAAACAGGAAGGGAAGCACCCAAAAAATTATTATGCTCATATGAAAATTATTATGCCGCATCACAATTATTATAATGTATAAAAGTAATTATTATTAAATCTTATCGATAAGTTTCTCGCTCGTAGTAAGTATTGTGATACAGCATAATAATTTTTCGTATGAGCATAATAATTTTTTGGATGCTTCCCTTCCTGTTTCAAGTTTGGTCGGCAGCATAATAAAAATTGGTAGGTTTCGAGCCAACATTTTTCTCCGTGTATAGGTGCAATAATTTAAAATATTTTATTTTATAATTCATTGTTAAAAAAAAAAAAAAAAAAACGCAAATTATTAAGCGCTGGCTAATTTTAATAATATTGTGACCTACCTTTTATCAACGAAATTTTAAAGAACATAAATAAATATAAATATTAAATATAAATATATAAATAAATATATATATAATATTATTTGAAATTTTTCAAATTTGGCGTCGACAGCGCCAAAGCTTCTCAATTCTGTCGTCAGAACACACTCGTAGTTATAAATACGAGAGCCTCCGACAATAAATTTTAAAAACAAATTTTCTTTTGATTAATTATAAATTTATGAATTTTTATTTAAAATAAAAGTTCGAGTATTTTTGATCTTTTAAAAAATACTCGTTTAGAAAATTGAAAAATCTACACGAGTATTTTTTCAAAATTTCAAAATTTTTGTTTTCTCTTAAATTACAAGACATTTTATTTAAAACCGGTTAATTTCCAGATTAAAAAATTGGAAAAGTGAAAAATAAAAAAAATGCTCGTCTAGATTTCGAAAAATTGTATGTAAAAATATAAAAGTAATGAGGTTTGTAAAACTTTTTAAATAAAAAATAAATAATCTTAAAATTTAATTTCAAATTATATCTCGAGTATTTATTTTTTGATATTTTTAAAAAAATACTCGTCTAGAGAATTGAAAAATCTACACGAGCATTTTTTTTAAATTTGAAATTTTTTTTTTTTCTAAAGTTATAGGCTTTTTAATTTTTAAAATGGCGAGTGTCGGCTAACTTCATGGTCATCATTTGACATTATTATAACAGAACGGATCGTTACTATAGGAAAACGATCTTATGATTTCGGGATCTGCCTGGATAGCGATAATCACGATCCGATAGACCAAGACTTTCCGTATATGACGTATAACCAACCGAAGAGAGTAAATATCACGATACCGTTGAGTGATGAGCACAATATTTTTTTTTCCGTGTAAAAATCGTCTAGAAAATTCAAAAATCTATACAAGCATGTTTTTTTAATTTGAAAAATATTTTTTTTTTTCTAAAATTATAAGATTTTCTATTTTTAAAATGGCGGATGTCGGCAAACTTCAGAATCATAGGTTCCCATGCAATCCCACATGGATTTTTTTGATAAGGATAAAATGTCCACAAATGGTGTAGTTATAACCAGTGATTTGACCATGCATTTATGAGGTTTGAGTAAAGAACATAGATTACACAGATTGCATGCATAATATGATAAGCTTTACCTGTGATGGAAATCAGAACTAAGCCTGTTTTTGATATAACTGGAGAAATTTTATTGGTTGCATTATTCTTAATTTCTAGTAACTCTTCCATAGTAAAAAAATAACATCAATGAATATATCGTTAAAATAATTCCTATCTAAAATTTTTATAATAATAAATTGTTTTTAATGACGTTTTTGCGTACTTCGCATAATTTTCAAAGCTATTAATATTTATAAAGTAAATTGTATATTTCGCTAAAAACCATAATATTATTTTTATCGTAATCGACTATACTAGAGTTAGGTTAAGAATGGTACTGATATTTCTCAAGCTTCCGTAAGATGGCAGGGGGAATTAAAATTTTTGTAAATTTTTAAAAACCCGTTCCATGAATTCGATCTAGTTTCAAAAATTGAATTTGATTTGGTTGAGGCGTAAATTTGATTCGTATATGAATTCGACTCGTTTGGCTGGATTGGGTATGTCAAGACCTTAATATATACATATATATACTGAAAAAAAAAAAAAAAATTCTATAAACAATTCGTTTGTTCTAATGTTTGCTATAAAAATCACTTGTTTGTTTTTTATTTTTTTTTAAATAAATTATTAATAATTTATTTGAAGTTAACGATAACTATACTCATTTTTAATATTTGTTAAGTTTTTTTCCATTTATTTTGATTTGTTTTTTAATATCCCACTAAAAATAGCATTGGTTCTTTTGTTTTTATATTTATAATTAATTATTAAAATTTTTATTATGCCTACTTTGATAGCTGGTTTAGCTTAAAATTGACTGTAATTTGACATTGAAATTGTCTGAAATTCGCTGCCTGAATTTGAGGACAATTTGACAGCAAAAGTTATAAAAAAAATTTGCGGTTAATTTTTTTTCAATTTAGAGGTAATTTTTACTAGAAAAAAAAATTCAGTAATGTTCATTTTCACCTTTTCAGTAGGTAAGCAGATTTATACATAAAAATGTCTACAATTTTACGGTAAAAAAATATTTTACAATTTTTTAAGTCAAATTAACCATAAGTTGAAGTAAAAGATTTGCCTAAAAACTACCGACAAGTTGATTTTAGTCATTGCAATTAATTACCCGAATAGCAAAGTTTGTTTAGCAAAAGTTCGGACTTTTCTATTTTTTACGGCAATTTCCTAATAGCCACTTTAGCTTGAAATTGACGGTAATTTGATGTTGAAATTACCTAAAATCTGCTGCCCGAATTTGCCGACAATTTGAGAGCAAAAGTTGGAAATAATAATTTTCGGTTTACTTTTTTCCAATTTATACCCTGATAGCCAGAGTTTCTGATCAGAAAGATGGTGTACATGAGTTGCGACCAACTTGTTAGCAACTTGGCGGCAACTTCATACTGTGAAACTGTTGGCGACAAGTTGGCTACAAGTTGCTCAGCAACTTGTCGACAATCTACTGCCGCAACCTGTCGCCAAGTTTCTGAGCAATTTGTAAACTCATAGGCAACAGTTACACGAGCTGAAAGTTGTCGACAAGTTTCTCGGGAAATTGCTGTTAACTTATGGAAATGCCAACTTTTGCGGCCAACTCGGCGACAGGTTGCGGCAGTAGGTTGTCGTCAAGTTGCGGCCAACTTGGCTATCAGCGTACGAACAAAAACAGTCGGTAATGTTCATTCTTACTATTTCAGATGGTAAGGAAATTTATACATAAAATTGTCTACAATTTGAAGGTAAAAAT
Source organism: Microplitis manilae (assembly GCA_030273425.1). Taxonomy (NCBI): domain Eukaryota; kingdom Metazoa; phylum Arthropoda; class Insecta; order Hymenoptera; family Braconidae; genus Microplitis; species Microplitis manilae. The sequence goes on from CP092729.1 coordinate 3,567,058, forward strand.
ATACAACAATTTTTCAAGTCATATTAACGATAAATTGACATAAAATTCACCTGAAAATTAGACAACTTTTTTCTTGTCAACTTTTGAAGTGGATTTGCATTCTAATTCGGGCATTAAATTTACGTCAAATTCAATAGCAAGTTGCATACAAATTGTCGCAAAAAACGGAAAAGTCCAAAGTTGAAGAACATATTTGACGAAAAATTCATGAAAACTTTTGTAAAGTAAACTTTTGCTGAGGCACAGTGTGCTATTAGGGTTTGTATGCAACTTGTTATTCAATTTGACGTAAATTTACTGTCCGAATTAGAATACAAGTTCATTTCAAAAGTTGACTAGAAAACAGTTGTCGTCAATTTCAGGCAAATTGTACGTCACTTTATCGTTAATTTGACTTGAAAAATTGTTAAGTTTTTTTTTTATCGTCAAATTGTAGACAGTTTTATGTTATGAATTTGTTTACCTTCTGAATTGGTAAGAATGAACATTACCAAGTGTTTTTTTTTTCGTAAAAGTTTATCTTTAAATTGAAGAAAAATAAACCGTAAATTTTTATTGCACGCCTCGAACGCGAAGCGGCGAGGTTGTGCTTTATAACCGACTTGTCAAGGTCACACGATTTCCACTCTTTAAACTGCATTTTTTTTTCAACTTTTGCTGTAAAATTTTCTGGAATTCGGGCAGCAGATTTCAAGTAATTTTAACATCAAATTACTGTCAACTTCAAGCTAAAGTGGCTATTAGGGAAACTGCCGTCCAACTAACAGCCACTACTGGACGTCAAGTTAACCGCAAAAAGTTGGTACTTCAAATGCAGATAGATACTTTCTCAGAAAGTTGGCGGTAACTTTTAGCCAAAAGTTACAAAAGCAAGAGTTGTCGACAACTTGTCGTCAAGTTAGTCACAAACTAATGAATACCAACTTTTTGACGAGCAACTCGTGCTATCAGGACCTTGAGAAAGTTGGCGCCAGGGAAGAGCCGCAATTTAAATGCAGGTTTCTGAGAAAATTGAAGGCAACTTTCCGTCAACTTATGATTGCCAACTTTTGCACAGGACCGTCCGATGACCGTTTGTTAAATGGTGGACCAAGCAAGCGACAATGCTGCCATCTAGTAAATATTAGAATATTAATATTTAATGCTTAACGGTCATTCCAGCGTTACAGAATTTTTTAAAAATTATGTGACGGTCTCAAGACGGTCTTATGACCGTTTCCTGACCGAAAATAAAAATAACGGTCATTCCGCATGTCTAGTGGCGACTTGTTATCCCTGGGAGGACTTTAGTATCAATTCTGATTCCGAAAAAGATTTTTTGAACATAAGCATTATTTTTATAGAGATAATAATGATTTTGTTATAAAGTTTTATTTAATAAAAGTTTTTAAAAATGGCGTCACGCATCACAGCTTCTGCTACAGTTCGAGCTGTTAAAAATAAAAGTTTGCCAGCTCGTGCAGCTCTCGTGCTTGTAAGACTTTTTTATTATTTATAAATATACAATAATGATAGTGATGTCAAAATGTTCAGTTTTTTAAGATAACGACGTAATTATTCAAACAGTTTTATAACAATCAATTAAAAATTTTTGTTTTTGTTTAGACCCAAAAAGCTGTTGAAAAAATTAAAAAAATTTTATATAATAAAACAGATTGTGTAAGTATTTTTATTAATAACCTAACATACTTTCACGTTTAATGATAGTTATGATTATCAATAGTTATATAAATATATTAATTTTCAAATAATTTTTGTGTTAGTATCAGTCCGGATTAAAAAAAGAGATTAGAAAAAAATAAAAAAAAGTTTGAATCTTTTTTAATTTTTCTGAAGTCTATAAAAATTAGTATGTAATAGTGATATTGAAAAGTATTTGGAAGTATTTGAAAGAATTGAGTAACATAGAGCTGTTCCTCACACTTTAAAAGTGACAGCTGAGGTTATTCAATGACTAATATAAAACTCAATATAAATAAATAATACTTTATATAATAAACGCAATTAACTAACTATTGTCATTGTTATTAGGGTAAATGCACCAATTATTGACCGATTAAGGTTTTTTTTTTTTTTATAATAAGCTATAAAATAAGTATTAAATTATTAGCTGAAATTAATAATGGATTTTATTATAGATAAATACTTGATTATTGATAATCTCATTCTATTTCTATTAAAAATTATCGAAAATATATTAATTTTATTGTTTAAATGTTAATTTATTAAAATCACCAATTATTGACCGGGGGAACCCAATAAATGACCGACTGTTCTCCAATTAATGACCGCTGAAATAAATGAATTTTGACTCAAACTATATGTATGTAATTGACTTTATTTAGTACTTTTGAAACATTGACATAATTTAGATAGACTGTTTATATCTTAAATATCACTTTCTTCATAAACAAAGAATAATAATACTAATGATAATAATAATTATAATTGGTGAACGCGGCATTGAAATCTTCAGGTGAATATTTTTTATTTAATGTTTGTTTTTTTCCTTGCTTTTTGATTCAGTCATTTTAATATTATTTTCTGATGCAAATGGTTCAGATTCCTAAAGTAAAATAGATCAAATTTAATTAGGAAAATATATGGTGATTTACTGAAATATTGAAAGAAACTAATTTTACTAACCAAAAAAAAAATCCAAATATTATTTAAAATACGAATGTACTTTTTACATTAATAATATTTACATTAACTACAACATTCAATGATTGAAGTACTTTGAGTAGGACTTGACAAATCAACTTTTGAGGTTAGGACTCTTAATTATAAATATGCGGTCATTTATTGGATCTTGATAAAATCAGAAGTTCCAATAGATGACCGAATGAATTTTTTACTGGGTAAACGGTCTCTGACAGATCCAATAACTGACCGGTCTCGAAATAATATTAAAATTCATAATTTTACTTCAACTATTCATAAAAGTTGACACCTGATCAACTATAATAACACAAAAATATTTAATATTTAATCAATAAATGTCATTAAATTCATAGTAAAAAGCACTCTCCCTTCAAGTGTACCCTAGTTATATTTGACCGGTTCATAGTTGGACTCGTTGTAAGCAAACACATAATGTATATTTAATCGCGGTTGTCAAAGCGCAATGCTTTGCACAATTTTTTATTGTGAAGATTAAATACTATATTTTATATTAAAATTACATCTAAAATCAAAAGACCTTTGTAAAATATTAATTATTTAACTTTTATGCACATCGGTCAACTATTGGAGTCCGGTCAACAATTGGTGCATTTACCCTATTACTATTTCAATTTATTTGTTATTAGCGATAATATTATGAAATTTATCCTTTTTGCGCCTCTATCTATATTTTATTTATCGTTTTGGATACATTGTAAGGTCCTTAGGGAGCTGAGGCTTCAGGGCCTAAAAATTTTAATAAATAAATAAATAAACGCATTGAGAATTTTTAGATAAGGTCATTAGCGGAAAATAATTATTTCGAGCTAATTAATAATTTAAATTCATGTTTTAAAAAGTGATATTTGAAGACCCAGTTTCTGACACCAGATTTCTTGTGCTACAGTCTCTGATACGATATTTAAAAGTGATTTATTTTTTTTTAGGTTATATAATTTTAAGTTTCAATAAACTAAATTTATTAATTGAAAAGAAAATTCAATATGTATTATAAATACAACACAACTTTTTTTTAGACATAAGTAATTTAAATTAAATTTTGAAATATTTCTATAAATATTCACGTAAGCAGACGATTTATCAGCAATATTGAAAATCATGATTGAATTTTAGGGTCAATAACTATCGTACCTATAAAATAGAGTCTAGTTATTGGCACTCACATTTTAATAATAAAATGTTCTTTAATATATAATACATTAATATTTTAAACTGAATTATAGTTAATTATTTACCTATTCATGTATTTTTTATTATAGTTTTATAGTTACATGGTGATATGATAATATATTCAATAGACTGGACCAAAAAAATCGACAATTTTTTTTTTCTTCTGATACTGTGAAAATATTATTCCTGATCACCAAAAAAAAATTATTGTGCAAATTTGAGCCCTTTATATTGATATCAAGAGGTGTATCGTTATGACTATTTGTTTTTTGAAAGAAATTTTATTTTTTACCCAAAACTCGTAAGTCATCTATCTGAAAAATTTGAGCAATGTATATTCTAAAAGGAAATTAAATTCCCTACAAAAAATCTCTCTTAGTAAATTGACGTAAAACGAGCTCTTTTCTTGTAACCGTGCTTAAATATTAATTTGTTTTTTAAATTCTTTGTTTCTATTTTGGATTTTTGTAACGACTAGAAATATTGAAATTTTGTCTAGTCAAGATACGTATTTTTGAAGGAAATTTAATGCTCTACAAAAAAAGTCTCTTAACATTTTTTGCTAAATTCACCCCTTCGAAAGTTATTCAGGTTATTTAAGTCGTTTTTACTCTACTTCAACCTTGAATAACTTTTGAAAGAGTGAATTTAACAAAAAATATTAAGAGAACTTTTTTGTAGAGCATTAAATTTCCTTCAAAAATATGTATCTTGACTAGAAAAAATTTTAATATTTCTAATAATTACAAAAATCCAAAATAGAAACAAAGAATTTATAAACCAAATCAATATTTAAGGCAAGGTTGCAAGGAAACGGCTCGTTTTACGTTAATTTACTAAGAGAGATTTTTTGTAGAGAATTCAAATTCCTTTAAGAATATACATTGCTCATATTTTTCAGATAGATGATTTACGAGTTTTGAAAAAAAAATGAGATTTCTGTCAAAAAACGAATAGTCGTAACGATACACCTCTTAATATCACTATTAAGGGCTCAAAATTGTACAATAATTTTTTTTGGTCATCAGGAATAATATTTTCACAGTATCGAAAGAAAAAAAAATAGTCGATTTTTTTAGCCCATTTTAATATTCAATTTTGGAATGCTCTTCTTTAAACTGCTTACATTATAGCTCAAAAATGGTTTCCACAGCTACTTTCGGCTTCAAAATTTTTTTTTATCAAGATATTTTATTTTTATTACAGCTAATAATTAGGTAGAAGATGAGTTTTTTAAAATTATAATAGTATATTAACGCATTGAGTGGAAGGTGCTTTCGACAACGAGTGTGATTGGTTCACGAGCCGTTAGGCGAGTGTTGCCAACACACGAGTGTCGAAAGCCTTTCTCACTCAATCCGTTAGAATAGTTTTTGCATCGAATGGTAAGAAAGAATGTCTCTGATTGGTAAAAAGGACACTACATTAAATTTAATCTTTTAATTAACCTAAAATAATATTCAATCTTATTAATATAAAATTAATTCCTGTCTAATTTCTGATGCAAAAGATTGTTAAATAATAATAGTAACAATTAAACATGATTAAATTAACTTTTATAATAATTTAAGATTATTTTTATTGTTTTCAAAATATTGATATTCAGCAAAAAATAACTAGAGTTTCAAGTCAAAGTTGATATAGTGAATTGTACATTATAATTAAATACAGTAAGATGATTTTCTATAGCCTGGGACTTTCCGTTGTCCTAACTCGAGTCGGCTGTTGATTGGGTTTTCTGGTGGATCGTTTAATGACTAATAAATAGTATATCTATATATATGTAAAAAGTGTACGTTTGTCATATTTTTCACGAACAATGTGGACATTCTTCGCGATATTTATTCTTTGTAGTGTCATTTTTAACCAATCAGAGACGTGCTTTTTTACCATGAGTTGCAAAAACAAATTTATGTATGTATTCGAGTCAACTTTCTATTTTTTTTTCTTAATTTAAAATAAAGTTAAAAGTGTCAGAAACTGGGACAGTGTCAATAACTGAGTCTCTTAACTTACTTTCGAATCATTCTAAATCGTTCAACGGAACAAAATTTCACAATCATTTATAGTAATTAAAAATTATTCAAAAGTATTCAATAACTTTTCGAATTCAATTATTATCAAGTGATTGAAAACTATTTAAAAAAATGTTATACTTTCAAATGGTCCCAAGTCTTTTAATAACTAGACAATGCGACTATTTTTAGTGATTAAAAATTATTGTAAAGTATTCAGAAAATCGAATAACTTGATATTTCCCCAAATTATTGAATAACGGGTAATTTGGGACTTTTCAAAAGGATTTAATGCTTAAAAATTAGGATTTAAAGTTTATGAAAAAATTGAAAAGTAGTAAAAACATTTTTTTTAATCTTTCCGAATCGCTATTTTTGATCAGGGCTGTATTTTATTTTGTTATTGAAAATTATATTATTTTGTTTCGATATTAAAGTTAATTTATTGACTTTTCAGATTGGTTTGAAAATAAGCGTTCGTCAAAGAGGCTGTAACGGGCTAAGCTATGTTCTAGATTATGCGACTGAAAAGAGTAAATTAGATGAAGAAGTTGTTCAAGATGGAGTCAGAGTTATTATTGATAGGAAAGCCCAACTTTCTTTATTAGGAACAGAAATGGACTACATCGAAGGAAAATTAAGTTCTGAGTTTATATTTAACAATCCAAATATTAAAGGAACTTGTGGCTGTGGAGAAAGTTTTTCCGTGTAATGAAGTTTGATTCTTTTTTTTTTTAGTATTGCATCTATATCAATAGATAGTTAATTTGGAATATGATAAACATCAAAGTATATATTACTGTTTAAACTTAACTAACGTATAGATATCAAAAATATGCAAGTGTCGATAATAGTAGAAAATTTTTAATTTATTATCTATGCATATTGAAGAAAATCTAGATCGATCTAATTATTACAAGTCTGAGAAATTTAAATTTTGAGAAGGGTGAATTACAAGGTTACCACTAGTCTTATTCCTTAATTTAGATACGTTAAAAATTTATATCTGAAAAATTTCATCACATCATGTATGGTAGATCTCAAAATAAATTTTCTTTGTGAAAAGAAGCATTAAAATCAGTCCAATTATATTTTTATTAGAAGTAAAATAATTTTATTTGTTGCTCGTGAATAATTTACATTTTAAGTTCATTGTTGTTAATATTTTAGATGGTTTTCACTCATACTGTTAAAAATCTATTGTAATTTTACGAAAAATGTGTTGGAAAATAATAAGCAAAAATTTAGCCGTAATTCATATCGAGCACACACAGAAAAATTACTAACCCCAAGAAATATTAATTTGCCCTGTAAAATTTTTGGTACAGTGCTCCCTCTCTATAATTCCCAACTCGGGGCTAAAATTCTAAGAATTCCTTCTTAAAGAGGGACCCCACTTTTTCTTAAGAGTACTAAACAGAGAAATGCGCGCGCAGTCATTCTGAACGTACACAAATATATCTTGTATACAATGTAGTGAGAGTAGGGGAACACATTCCCCTTAAAATGAGGGGAACTATAATCATAGCGAGGGGAATTATAGAGAGGGAGCACTGTATATATACAAGTTTACTCAAAACTTCTTTACTCAAGTCTACGGACGACATCTTTACTCTGCGACAACTGTATTCAAAGACAACTTTACTCAATGATATAGATTTTTATTAGTATATACTAATAGCCACTTTGCGTTGAAAGTGACGGTAATTTGATGTTGAAATTACTTAAAATCTACTGCCCGAATTTGCGGACAATTTCACAGCAAAAGTTGAAAATAAAAATTTACGGTTAATTTTCCTTCAATTTGAATACCCCGATAGCCAGAGTTTCTAAACAAAAAGTTGGTGTACATGAGTTGTGACCAACTTTCCGAGAAACTTGTCGACAATTTTCAGCTTGTGTACTGTTTCCGACAAGTTGGCTACAGTTAGACGAGCTAAAAGTTGTCGACAAGTTTCTCGGAAAGTTGCCGTCAACTTATGGAAATACCAACTTTTGCGGCCAACTTGACGACAGGTTGCGGCAGTAGGTTGTCGATAAGTTGCGGCCAACTTGGCTATCAGGGTACGAACAAAAACAGTCGGTAATGTTCATTTTTACCATTTCAGAAGGTAAGCAAATTTATACATAAAATTGTCTACAATTTGAGCGTAAAAATATACTTAACAATTTTTCAAGTCAAATTAACGATAAATTGACATTAAATTTGCGCGAAAATTAAAGACAACTTTTTTCTAGTCAACTTTTGAAGTTAATTTGCATTGTAATTCGGGCATTAAATTTACTTCAAATTCAATAGCAAATTGCATACAACTTGTCGTTAAGAATTGAAAAGTCCTAAGTTGACGGAAATTTGAAGGAAAATTGAACGAAACTTTTGTACAGTAAACTTTTGCTCAAGCAAGCTGTGCTGTTAGGGATAGTTGATTTCATGTCTATATCATCTTTACTCACAGACATCTATATTCAAAGACACCCTGATAGCCAGACCTTGCTCTACAAGTGCTGTAGTAAAACATTTACGGCTAACTTAACGAGAAAGTTTCTGGTAAACTTGGCAGGACAATACTTTCCTTTAAGTTGGCTTCAGAATACGGCAGTAGCTTGAATGTAACTTGCCACAAAAACTTGCCGTCAATTTGAAGTGAAACTTTCAATCAACTTCACGGTCATTGTCTGACCGTAACACCTTGTAGTCAAATTAAATAGAAAGTTACAGACAATCAGAAGGGCAACTTAAAGGTAACTGCTTGCTCTCCAACACTTTCCTTTTAAGTTACCTTTAGATTACGGCAGTAGCTTGTAGTTAATACGGTTAGGGTGGCTATCAGGGCGCGCATCTTTACTCAAATGTATCTACAGGTGGTAAGAACTGTCGATAAGGAAGAAATGTGTTAAAAGATTAATGAATTTGAATGTAATAAATTTATATACAAAAATTAAGCAGTGTTTGGTCTTTTAAAATAATTTTTGCACTAATTGTTAAAATAAAACAATTATAATGAAATTGTTTTTAATTTTGAAAATTAATTTTTATAAAATGAATCAATGAAGCTGTCCGAGCTTAAAGATAGGAGGAAATGTTATGTTTAGCTTACAGGTTGGTCGTTTTCTAGGTCATCTATGTTGTTTTTTATTTAGATTAAAAGTAATTAATTTGAATGTAATTTATATTCATTCATTGTTGAAAATTTCTCTGTTTTATTTCTGAAAAAAATTTACAGTTTTTGTTGTTATCAGCTTGTAATTTTATTACTTTATATTATCAAAAATTATCATGCTATAAAATTGAGAGAAAAATCTAATCAGCAAGTAAAAAATCGTACTAATGAAATTCAAACTCTTAAGCAAACGAGAGTATTAATCAGAGAAATGCGTAAAGAAGCTGATAAATTTTTACAGTACAAACTTCAGCGTGAAAAAGAAATTCATAAATGGAAAAATCATGATCGTACAAGACACAACCAAATTAATCACATGGAGAATCAGTACAGCCAGCAGCAGAATGTCTATAAGAGGAATATTCAAGAATATGATGCAGCATTAAACAAACGATCGAAAGATTCTTTAAAGTTGCCCAGACAGCATTCAAGTCGGAATGACTGCTTTACCACGTCTTTTTGAAGGTGTCCTCAAGAAGTCTCGCTGATTAAACATATCGATTGAAAACAATTGAAAAACGTTTAAATTGATTTCGATTTTTTAGATTAATTTGAAAAACATTGACTGAAATTGAACTTTTGAAAATTGAATTTTTTTCAATATTTAGAAGCCATATAGAAAACTATTCAAAAATTTTCAGACTTCTTTTATTTCAATTGTTTTGAACTCCGAGCATTAAATTAAAAAATATTGAAAACAATTGAGACCAAAAAAAAATTAATCTTTCTCAATATTTACTAGTGAAATTAAAATTAATTTAAAAGTTATTAAAATTGTATGGTTTCCGATTACTTTGAATTTATACAAACTCGAAACTTTTAATTATTTTCTATTTTTCTCAATAAATAAATTTTTTAATTTACTACTGTACGAATAATTCAAACAGATTTAAAACTTTGAATGATTTTTTTTTTTCCCAATTAATAAATAAGTTTTTTAAGAAAAGATGATATACGTCTATATTAAGGCCCCTAGTAAAAATAAACGAGAGCTGCCTCGTTTTAAACTAGGTGCTAGCTAGCGAAATCGAGGCAGTTCTAGAGATTGTGCGCCACCTATAATTAAGGAATTGGTATAGCATACGCCTATGTATTGTCTGCATCAATATTTATGTTTACATATAACACAGTGATTAACCTCTAATTCATTATTAAACATTTATAAGCAGTGTAATGAAATATAATAAGAACTACATAATTAAATAAGTTTTACATAATTGAGTTTACTTATAATTAATTATTATCATACAGTAGTGTAATAAATAACATAGTGAGAAAATTAAAATTTGGAAATGGAGAAAAGACTTGACACAATTGTAGAACTCCGATTGTGGGCAATTAAAACAAATATTGCGGATTGTCACCTAACTGAGTTATTAAATTTCTTCAAAGTATATGAGTACTCTTATTAAAAATTATAAATTGTATCATGAAAAATAATTTATTGAGTTGAATTAAATAACAATGATAATTACTAATTTTAAAAAGTTTGTAGTAGCTGTAAGTAAAAATAAAAAATTTCTTAAAAATTTGAAATTATTTAATTTGTTTTAATCATTTCAGTACGTTTGTAAAAAGTTATAAATTTTATAATAAAAAATAATTAATTGCATTATTGCTTTGCAATTTGAATTTATTCATTTATTAAATGATATTTTGATTATATAAATTTATGTTAATTTCAATGACCCTGAAGTTAGCAGACAGACGACACTTTTTAACTTAAGCAACGAATATCTCGATAATGAAAGTCGATACAAAAGTTTTTAAAGCGCGCAAATTGTTCGTATTTGAAAACTCTATCTGAGGCTAGTACCAGTTTTGGTATTACATGAACCACTGGTTTATTATGCTTAAAATAAATTTTTAGCTAGTTCTCCTAGCACTATATTACTTTGAAATAACTAGGAAATTCATAATTTTATATTCTACGTATACATCTAGCCGAGGATTTTTTTTTTTCGAAATTTCAATTTTACTTTCAGCATGCAATAATTAATCAATAAATTATTTAATCGACAAAAAAAAAAACCTCTTCTTCGTTTTGCCCAAATCTAGAAAAGGTTTATTGTATACACAATTTTGACCAACAGATTTATTGATATAAATAAAAATATTTTTTGTAATGTCTTTGGAAGAGCATATGAAGTAGAATAATTATCATTAATTATATTATTATTTTTTTTTCAGCTGTAGTAAAAAATATCCTTATTTAAATATTAAATTTATGTCAAACTGCATTTAATTTATAATTAATAGGTAAATTCATAAAATAATTCCTTCTATATCTATTTTAGCACATTTATAACCATATCGCGTGCCAAGTGCCAAAAGGGCGTATTATAGTCCAAGATCCCAGAGCATTAAGACACAACTTATTTTCTGAAGCATAGAACTTTCGGTTCTATGTAGTCTTTCATGTACTTTTTGATACCTGTACGTTTGTGGAGTTTGCCCGGTGACACCTGCGCAGGTACCAGGTGAGAAAGGTAACTAAAAATCAGAGTTACTTAACTTATTTTCTAATTTCTGATTTTTATATATATTTTGTAGGATATTACTCTGAAGTAATATCCAAAACGTCAGACGCTTTCCATGGGCCAGAACTTTTGTCAGACGCTTTAAAGCTCTACAAAAAATAAATGAACTTAACTTATTTTGAAATGTCTGATTTTTATATATGTTGTTCAGATAGATATTACAAAGTTATATTTAATCAGTCAGACAAATTGTAATGACCAAACATTTCCTAAACACAAAAATTACTCAACTATGGGTATGAGCGCGAGAGCACTATGCACATGCGCTTCAAAATAAACTATCTTAATATTTGAAAAATACTTACTGCTTTCAATTTCATATTTTTGCATATCTATTTAAATAAGATGAAATTATTAATTAAAATAATAATTATTTTAAAAGTAATTATATATATTACAGATATATAGGGAAAAATGAATTTTTTCGGAGCGATTGTCTTTCAAAAAAATCATTTTTATTTTATTTTAAAAAAGATATCAATTGTAATAATTTTAGTAAAAAAAATCTGGGTATCGGTTGACCCTGCGGGCCAGCCCCAAAACTTCCCGCTGTTTTCGAGCTCAAAGAGCTCGAAAACATCGTTGTAAATACATTTTCGAGCTCTTCGAGCTCAAGAATACTTTTACATGCCATTAATTTCGAAAAAAACAGTTTTAAGCATTTTTTTCTCCTGCAATAACTCTCAAACAAATTATCCGATTTTTAAGTTTGAGGTGGCAATTGACGTGTTTTAATAGATTCTAAAGCTCATTAGATTTTCAGATTTTTTGGTTGAGTCGTTTCAAAGATATTCGCAAAAAACTGTTTTTTCCTATTTCTTTCTCCAACGATAACTCTCGAACGAATTATGCGATTTTGATGTTTAAGGTGGCAATCGACGCGTTTTATTACGTTCTAGAGCTGATTAGATTTTGAAGTTGATCGTATAAGTCGTTTCTGAGAAATCAATAAAAAACTAAAAAAAAAAAATTTTTTTTTTTCGTAATTGGCCAATATCTTCGAGTCTACTTGGTCAAATGATCTGAAATTTTCAGAAAAGTTGATGGCCAAAAAGCTCTTTAGATTGCCGCCTTAACCATCCAAATCGGTTTCTTAGTTAAAAAGTTATAAAGAGTTTACATACATACATACATACATACACACACACACATACACACACACACACACACACACACACACACACACACACACACACACATATACATACAGACACTCGGACATCATTCTAAAATTAGTCAGAATAGCTTCCTAGGACCTCAAAACGTCGACATCTGATGAAAACTCGATTTTCGAAAATCGGGGTGAAAACAATAACTTCCCGAAATTTTCGAAAATCATCGATTTTCGTATCTTAAGATATACGCCCTTTTGGCTTTAGGAAATTGTCGGTCTAAAGCCAAAAGGGCGTATAAAAAAAAATCAGGATTTTTCAAAATTTCGAAGAACAGTCTTTAAAATTGTCCTGAGAAGGTTTGTATGAGAAAAAAATTTTGAAAAAGTCAACATTTTCGATGGTAGTTACTTTAATTTTTCGTCATCTTGGACAGTCCAATGTAATTAAAATAATCATCAACTTTAATTTTCAATCAACTAGGAAATTCCAAAATAATTAATCATTATAAGCTAGAAATAATATAGTTTACTATTCGTTCCTATAATCAAAGCCACGCGAAGCGTATGTATGCTTTACTCTCGCCTGAAAATTCAAACCACCAATTCCGTTGCGTTAAATTGTAGTTAAAATCCATAATATGTACATATAAAGCGATTGGCATCAAAAAAAAAAAAATTTATACGCCCTTTTGGCATTGAAAAGCCAAAAGGGCGTATAAAACTTCTTTTATGCCATTCTTTTTAGAATCATTCGAAACGTAAAGATCTGTAAAAAAAATTTTTTTGACATACTAACGCCAAAAGGGCGTATCTTAAGACATACGCCCTTTTGGCTTTGGAAAATTTTTTTTTTATTTTTACGCTTAAAACATGTTTGCAAAACGATTGGTACCAAAAAAAAAAATTATACGCTCTTTTGGCTTTTCAGTGCCAAAAGGGCGTATAAATTTTATACGCCCTTTTGGCATTTGTCACGCGATATACAAATCATTTTTTTCAATTAATACGTCTTAAAATGATAAATAATCATAGTTTTATCTGAGAAGGTAAAAATAAATAGTATATATTAAAAAAATTAAACATTTTTTTTATTTTAAAAATATTTATACAACAATGAATCTTTTTTTTTTATTTACCCTTGTTAAGGATTCCGATTAAGTCCGATTGAAATCCGATTGAGATCCGATTGAGTTTAATCGGAATGAATCGGTTTCAATCGGAAAATAATGTGTAAAAATAAAAATATTATTTTCCGATTGAAACCGATTCATTCCGATTAAAAGTTTTTAATCGGAATGAATCGGTTTCAATCGGAAAATAATATTTTAATTTCGGTATTATTTTCCGATTGAAAACGATTCATTCCGATTGAAAACTTTGAATCGGAATGAATCGGTTTCAATCGGAAAATAATATTTTAATTTCGGTATTATTTTCCGATTGAAACCGATTCATTCCGATTGAAAGTTTTTAATCGGAATGAATCGGTTTCAATCGGAAAAAAATATTTTAATTTCGGTATTATTTTCCGATTGAAACCGATTCATTCCGATTAAAAGTTTTTAATCGGAATTAATCGGTTTCAATCGGAAAATAATATTTTAATTTCGGTATTATTTTCCGATTGAAACTGATTCATTCCGATTAAAAATTTTAAGTGATTGCTTTAACAATTAAAGGAATATTGATTTCTATGAAAATGAAACAATTTTAAAATTAAATTCAAGGCTCTGAATAGAAACCAATTTGGAATTATTAATTTGTTTTAATTTTATTAGGGCACTCTATCAAGAATCGCAGTATTGATTATGCTAATGAATTATAACTAATTATAAGCATTTTATACAGGATGCTGTGATAACACCATGACAATTTTTATTAAAATTTTAAATGGTATTAAATATACTTGTGGAACTTCTCATTCTTAATATATCATTATGTACGCATAAGATAATGGTAAACTAGTGTATTAAAACAATAACTTCAACAATAGAAATATGTCAAAACTTCATTATTATTACGTGCAAAGTTAAGATTGAAAAATTTATCATTGTTGAGTAACTTAATCTAGTAAAAATTAAAAATAACACCTTTTTATATGTATATAATGGTGCTTCGTTTGAAATGACTATTTTTTTTTTCCGGTCCCGTCCGGAAATTTTGTTGGAAATACCTCCAAAAAAATTCTCTGAGCGTTTGAGCCCTTAAAATTAATATTGAGTACTCGACCATCGCGTGTGAAGATTTCCCATTTAAAATACACGTAAGCTTAGGTTTTTAGTTTTTAAACTTTTATAACTCCGCGGCATTTTATGATATCATCTCGCCCAAAGTCGGAATTTTCTCAGAATTGAATGTACTACAAAAGTGCCCGTTGTTGCAAAGTCGTAACTCATTCAAGTTTGTAGTACGGACCGCTCAAACGAATTTTTTCATAGATTTCTTGTTTTTTCTCTCAACAACAAGACCTACAGAAAAAATGTGAATGACAATTTTATAGGAAATTTATTTTCCTACAAAAACGGGCTTGAGCACCAAATCACTCAGATTGATATTTTCTGAGATATTGATTATTGAAGTTTACGTATCATTGGATTCCCATAAAATATCAAATCAATTCTTCAAAAATATTGATTTTTTATTTGACTCATATCTCAGAAAATATCAATCTTAGTAATTCGGTGCTAAGGACCTTTTTGTAGGAAATTAAATTTCCTATAAAATTGTCGTTCGCATTTTTTCTGTAGGTCTTGTTGTTTATGAGATAATGAGAAAAAAAACAAGAATTCTATAAAAAAATTCGGTTTAGCAGTCCGTACTACCCCACCCGTATGAGTTACAACTTCGCGACAACGGGCACTTTTGTAGTACGTATAATTCTGAGAAAATCCCGACTTTAACCCTTTAGAGTCAGAGGATCTTGAAACGTCTACGTGTGAGACTAGTGGGGAGAGCGCGAATCGTAGAGTCCCGTGAGCATGTATGAGTGACATGTGAAAGTAGTAGTGTGCCTGTGAGTACCCTTCCACTCGTTTGAATCTCGCGCTGCGTTCATCGACAGTGACGTAGTTAATATTGTAGACGTGAGGAAATAGTCTCCGAAAGTAAGGTTAGAAAATTTAAAAACATTTTGTACATTGCTATGTAATTGCAATATTACTTAACTATATTTATAATGTAACCAAATGTTGTTCTTACTTTGAATTTAAGCCCTTTGATATTTGTTGTTCAATAAATTAAAAATAAAAAATAGAATTATTTTTTACTCCCCACTCAGGTGAAATTTTTTCTCTTATAATACGACCCTGTAACATTTGCTTCGCGCTCTTTCTAATTCTATCGGATTCTGCCAGACTGAAGAGTGGGGTTTCAAGGCCAGACTCTAAAGGGTTAAGCGAGATGATATCATAAAATGCCGCAGAGTTATAGAAGTTTAAAAAATAAAAATCCAAGTTTACGTGTATTTTGAATAGGAAATCTTCACACTTTGTGGTTAAGTACTTAATATTAATTTTAAGGGCTCAAACTCTCAGAGAATTTTTTTACGAGTATTTCCAACAAAATTTCCGGATGGGAGCAAAAAAAAAAAATTGGTCTATCGGTTGACCCTGCGGGCCAGCCCCAAAACTTCCCGCTCTTTTCGAGCTCATGGAGCTCGAAAACATCGTTGTAAATACATTTTCGAGCTCTTCGAGCTCGAAAATACTTTGGTGTACCTTTAGTTTCGAAAAAAACCGTTTTTAGCATTTCTTTCTTCCGCGATAACTCTTGAACGAATTATCCGATTTTGATGTTTGAGGTGGCAATCGACGCATTTTAATAGATTCTGAAGCTTATCGGATTATGGAATTTTTTGGTTGAGTTGTTTCAAAGATATTTGCAAAAAACTGTTTATTACGATTGCTTTCTCCCGCGATAACTCTCGAACGAATTATCCGATTTTGATGTTTGAGGTGGCAATCGATGCTTTTCATTAAGTTCTAGAGCTGATTAGATGTTGATATAGATCGTATAAGTCGTTTCTGAGAAATCAATAAAAAACTAAAAAAAAAAATTTTTTTTTTCGTAATTGGCCAATATCTTCGAGTCTACCGGATCAAATTATCTAAAATTTTCAGGAAAGTTGATGGCCAACAAGCTCTTTCGATTGACGCCTCAATCATCCGAATCGATTCATTAGTTGAAAAGTTACAAAGAGTTTACACACACACACCCACACACACACACGAACACACGGACATCATTCTGAAAATAGTCGGAATAGCTTTCTAGGACCTCAAAACGTCGACATCTGATGAAAACTCGATTTTCGAAAATCGGGGTGAAACCAATAACTTCCCGAATTTTTGAAAATTTACAATTTTCTTAGCGGGAAGTTAAAAAATAGTCGTTTCAAACGAAGCACCCTAATGTATATATATATATATATATATATATATATATATATATATTAGGGTGCTTCGTTTGAAACGACTATTTTTTTTTTCGCTCCCATCCCGAAATTTTGTTGGAAATCCCCCCCAAAAAATTCCCTGAGAGTTTGAGCCCTTAATATTAATATTAAGTACTTTCCCAGAGCAGGTGAAGATTTCCCATTTAAAATACACGTAAACTTGGGTTTTTATTTTTTAAACTTCTATAACTCCGCGGCATTTTATGATATCATCTCGCCCAAAGTCGGGATTTTCTCACAATTAAATGTACTACAAAAGTGCCCGTTGTCGCGAAGTCGTAACTCATACGAGTGGGGTAGTACGGGCCGCTAAACCGAATTTTTTCATAGAATTCTTGTTTTTTCCTCAACAACAAGACCTACAGAAAAAATGTAAACGACAATTTTATAGAAAATTTAATTTCTTACAAAAAAGGTCCTTAGCATCGAATCACTCAGATTGATATTTTCTGAGATATTAATTATTGAAGTTTATGTAGCATTGAATTCCCATTAAGTGTCAAATCAAATCTTAGAAAATATTGATTTTTTATTTGACTAATATCTCAGAAAATATCAATCTGAGTGATTTGATGCTAAGGACTTTTTTTGTAGGAAATTAAATTTTCTATAAAATTGTCATACAAATTTTTTCTGTAGGTCTTGTTGTTTATGAGATAATGAGAGAAAAAACAAGAATTCAATGAAAAAATTCGGTTTAGCGGTCCGTACTACCTCACCCGTATGAGTTACGACTTCGCGACAACGGGCACTTTTGTAGTACCTTTAATTGTGAGAAAATCCCGACTTTGGGCGAGATGATATCATAAAATGCCGCGGAGTTATAGAAGTTTAAAAAATAAAAACCCAAGTTTACGTGTATTTTAAATGGAAAATCTTCACCTGCTCTGGGAAAGTACTTAATATTAATATTAAGGGCTCAAACTCTCAGGGAATTTTTTGGGGGGTATTTCCAACAAAATTTCGGGATGGGAGCGAAAAAAAAAAAATAGTCGTTTCAAACGAAGCACCCTAATATATATATTAGACTGTTTCAAATTAGGAGACTATTTTTATTTTTTTAATGAACATTGAAAAATCGAAAGGGTATTTTAAAATATGATGACAGTTAAAATTTGAGCTCTTAATATTGATATTTAGAGGTGGCTATTGATAATTTTCGGTTTTTCATTTAGTAACATGGTAAAAAATACATAACTTCCGAAAAAATCAAGGTACAAAAAACTTCTCGCCAAATATTTGGTAGCAAATTTACTGATCTACAAAAAAGGTCTGCTATGAATTTTGCATAAATTCAACCATTCACAAGATATCCGACGTCAAAGTTTGATAAAATTCGAAGAACTTGTTTTTGCTCGTTCTGTATTTTATACCATATCAACTAATGAGAATTCAGAAATTCTCAACATAGTTTTTTGTAGGAAATTGAATGCTTTACAAAAAAAGTCTCTTATCATTTTTTGATAAATTCATCTGTTCAAAAGTTATTGGAGCTTGAACTCAAGTTAAAGTAAATTTCGATATTTTTTTACATTTCCGGTGAAACTATCGGACTAATCATAAAATGTCATAGAATCTTTTTTGTAGACAATTTTAATTCCAACAAATTATTATCCATAAATTTCTTTCAAATTCTGCATTGTTTTCTACTTTGACGTCGGATATCTTGTGAACAGTTGAATTTATGCAAAATTCACAAAAGACCTTTTTTCAAATCAGTAAAATTGCTACAAAATGTTTAGAGAGAGATTTTTTGTATCTTGATTTTTTCGGAAGTTATGTATTCTTTTCCATGTTACTAAATGAAAAGTCCAAAATTATCAACAGTCACCTCTAAATCTCAATATTAAGAGCTCGAATTTTAAGTGTCACCATATTTTAAGATACCTTTTCGATTTTTCAATGTTCATCAAAAAGAAAAAAAATAGTCCCCTAATTTAAAACAGTCTAATATATATATATTAGACTGGGCCAAAAAATCGACTATTTTTTTTTGCTTTTGATACTATGAAAATATTATTCCTGATGACCAAAAAAAATTATTGTGCAAGTTTGAGCCCTTAATATTTATATTGAGAGGTGTATCGTTACGACTTTTCGTTTTTTGAAAGAATTTTCATTTTTTACCCAAAACTCGTAAATCATCTGTCTGAAAAATTTGCGCAATGTATAATCTTAAAGGAAATTGAATTCCCTACAAAAAATCTCTCGTAGTAAATTGACGTAAAATGAGTCGTTTCCTTGCAACCGTGCGTTAAATATCAATTTGTTTTTTAAATTCTTTGCGTTGATTTTCAATTTTTGTAACTACTAGAAATATTAAAGTTTTTTCTAGTCAAGATACATATTTTTGAAGGAAATTTAATACTCTACAAAAAAGGTCTCTTAACATTTTTCGCTAAATTCACTCCTTCAAAAGTTATTTAGGTGATTATAGTCGTTTTGACTCAATTTTAACCTTGAATATTGTTTATATATATAATATAAAGTCAATATTAATAAATTATCCTATCCTAATATTAACTATACATATATGGGTCATTTGCGACAGCAATACTTTTTTATTACCAGCATTTTTCCTATCGATAAATCTTTTATTACTATTATTTTAAATAAACGTATCTCTAGTGTCCGAAATCAGCCAAACATGTTTTGTAATTTGATTTCTAATTAACAAAAAGAGAAAAAAAATTTGTTCGAAAATGTTATACGACGTGGTATCTGCGAGGCCGTTTTATAAAGTCTAGTCCTTAATTTGTTTCCTGTGCAAGATTAACCCTTTAGAGTCAGAGGATCTTGAAACGTCTACATGTGAGACTAGTGGGGAGAGCGCGAATCGTAGAGTCCCGTGAGCATGTATGAGTGACATGTGATAGTAGTAGTGTGCCTGTGAGTACCCTTCCACTCGTTTGAATCTCGCGCTGCGTTCATCGACAGTGACGTAGTTAGTATTGTAGACGTGAGGAAATAGTCTCCGAAAGTAAGGTTAGAAAAGTTAAAAAAATTTTGTACATTGCTATGTAATTGCAATATTACTTAACTATATTTATAATGTAACCAAATGTTGTTCTTACTTTGAATTTAAGCCCTTTGATATTTATTGTTCAATAAATTAAAAATAAAAAATAAAATTATTTTTTACTCCCCACTCAGGTGAAATTTTTTCTCTTATAATATGACCCTGTAACATTTGCTTCGCGCTCTTTCTAATTCTATCGGGTTCTGCCAGACTGAAGAGTGGGGTTTCAAGGTCAGACTCTAAAGGGTTAAGACATAAAAAACAAGATTTTGTTTTAATTTTTAAAATTACGTAGTTTTTGAAAAAGTTATGAGTTTTCTTTAAAATTTCAAGAGTTTGAATTAATTAGTAATTGAAATTAATTTCCATAACCAATATAGGATTCTGAATTTAAAAATATATATGCCAGTTGCATTTATGATAAATTTAATAGTTCAATAGATGCAAATTTTTATGAAATTAATCAAGCAGGGCAAAAATTTGGGTTGACTCAAATTACTGCTTTATTTCAATTAGATTTAATTCAAAATTTCCAATACATTTCAATAGGTTTCAGTCAAAAATTTCCGATTCATCTCAATCGGAATTAATCGGAAATTTCCGATTCATTTCAATCGGATTTAATCGGAAATTTCCGATTCAATCCAATCGGATTTAATCGGAAATTTCCGATTCAATCCAATTGAAATGAATCGGATTTCTTAACCAGGGTTGATAATAATAATTATTATTCAAATTGATTTTTTCGTTGTTATCCACCTATCACATAAATCACAGTCATATATGAATGAATCACTACACATTTCTTCGAAGCTTTTATTAAAATAATCGAGACAACTGTAATGTGACCACTTGTTGCATGTTCTACACATAATCCATCGGCGATCAGCATTTAATTGTTCGAGGCCGCAAACTAAACATCGTTCTGTTACACTCATTGATTTTTGTAAGCATTCGATTATTAATTTATTCCGGAATTCTTCTGGATTAAACTTTTCGATATTCAACAATTTTCCATGTACAATTTGATGAATATAATGCAGTACAAATATTCCACAATTGTAGTTGTCAGTCTGGCAAGGATAATTAATTTTTTGAATTTCCTAACGAGTTATTGATGTTGGAAAAATTTTCTGATAGCACATTATAAAATTATTCAAAATATTGCAATCAGCTGCTGATCTCAACGAATCGAAATAAAATGCCTGTCCTTTAGTAATATTAACATAAAACAAAACCCAATGTTGGTTCTTTAAGTTAAGCGGAAAAAAAATAGCTTCTTTCTCAAGCCATTGGGTTTTTAAATTCACGAAGAAACTTCTTTTCACTTCTTGACATCCGCGTATTAAAATTATACCACTAATTTCACCTGACACGTAGGCTACTTTTTTATATGCAGATGAATGCCAGATTAAAAGATTAGCACAATAATCAATAGTGAAATTGAACAACCACTGTTGATTGTACAACCTAATGTAGTCATCGCCATATAACCAAATTTCACTATCATCATTAATATTTTGTGTGCAGGCCACAAAATATTGTCGAAGGAGATCAGGAGCGTAATAATAATCTTCCGTGCGGACAGTACCATTAGATTTAAAAACCAAAGAATTGAGCTGAATATCATTAACAGACTTTTTTAAGTTTTTTCCTTCTTGGTGAGATGATCTCGACTTTTTATAGGTGTCTGGTTTTTTGTTCCAGCTTTCTTCAGACAATGGATTGTCGGGTTCATCAACACTCTTTTTCCGTTTTTTTAACAATACCTTTGGTTTCTTAGGATTCAATTGCTTGTAAGCTGCTTGAACTGCTAAATAATTTGTATCAATAAAACGCCCACATTTTACTTTTTCTTCATCTTCACTTTTAATTTGTTTGAAATGATTTTCTGCCGTAGCATTTGTGAGGTGATTTATTTTTTCTTGCTTGACGTTTATTTTTGTTTTTGAATGATGGTGATGGTGACTTTGTAGTATGATACTCCAAAACGGTATATACGGTATTAAATGATCGATTAAATATTCAGCAGCTTCCAAACATTGAAAATTATTATTCGCCGAATATTTATCATTAGTTTTAGCTTCATCTTCAACTTTTTTTTTCACAATTAATAAATCAATACAATAAGGACTAGATCTCATCACGCAATTTTCATCATCTTTTCCAGGCAATTCTATTCCGTCTTCATTTTCATTTATTTCCCTATCATAAATTATTTCTTCACTGCTCTTATCTTGAATCAACTTCTTCATAGCCTCTTCAAGCTTTTTAGTTTTTCTTGGGTACAAAATAATAATAAATAATAATTCTATTTTTGCTTTTAATGTCTCATAGTTATTGCAGTGAACAAGGACAGCAACAGATTCCAATAAAATAGAAATTTTTTTTTTATCAATTTTTTTTTTTTTTTTAGATAACGTGAAACCATTTCCATTAAGTGAGGATAGCAAAAATAAAGTGGTAAAATTTTTTCCGGCAATGATTCATTAGAAGTAATAACGTTGTAAGTCATTTTTAGATAGTCGGACACAGAACAATCATTCCAAGCTTTCATCACTGCATTGATACTCGCCCAAGACCAATCAGTGATAACAGCTTTAAATGGTGGGAAATTTAAATTGTAAGTGACCCACATATTTCTGAAAAAACCAAGAAATTCACCGATGGAAGACGCAGTTTGGTCATTTGTTATCATCTCTAGTACAGGATAGATTTTATGATTGATATTGACAACGCCAGCATAGTAATATATTCTCTTGGACTCATCATATGGCTTACGAACAACTGACCCAGTTGCATCGAAATATAAAAATAAATCAGGGTAAGACCGTAACAAAGCTATTTGTTCATCGACTCCAAGATAAACAGTGACTAGGTGTTTTGAATTGACGGATATATGGGTGATTATATTTTGCTTCAGCGATCTTTAATAAAATGTCAACACTAGCATTGGGATGAAGATCATTCTTACCCAGTTTTTCCGATTTAGTCTTCTGTATTACATTATCAGAATGGGAAAACTGATAATTATTTTCATCAGATGTTAGCTTTTCATCTATTTCGCTGATGATTTCACTACGGATTGTACTTGGATTAGCATGGTGTAATCTTTGTGCGATTGTTGCTCGTCTGTTTCCTCGTAGTTGGTAGCATAATAGTACAGTATGGTTGGACAAATCAGTCGTGGAATAGACATGCACATTAACATTAAGACCCGCAATCTCACCATGGAATTTAAAATTAATGTTGCAATTTGGTTGTTTACAAGTTGCATAATCTCTGAAATAAACACTTTTACCATGTTTCAGACCATGGAAAATTAATACACATGTAATGTTCAGTTGCTTAGGCAACACGGAACGGAGACAAGTATGGAATAAACCGGATGATAACATAGTATCCACAAAAATATTACTTATTGGAATTGTCAATGAATCGACATATTCATAAGTATTTGTAAATTTCTTACTTGTTTCACTAATTAAATTAGCGTTTTCCTCCGTTTTTACCAGCTCATCAGATGGTATTGACAATCCACTTAATTGACGTGTTAACTCTGCTTCCGTAGTATTCTTATCAGCAACTTTCTTAGGACGTTCCTCAGTATCTTCTTTAGTATCAGTGACTGTCGATTTATTAATTGAATTACTCTGTCGAAGTAACAACTTTTCTCGAATGTTATCAGCAAAATTATTTCCATTTTTAAACCACTGAAAATACAAATTAACCTTGAATTTGCCAATAAATTGTTTTCTTAAAGCAAAATGACTACAGTTTTCTAAATAATAGTTTATTAGTTATCGGGCCATTTTCCAGTTCTCCAATGCTCGTCGTATATTTCAAAATAGCATCAGAAACTTCTGAGGCATTAAATTTCATTTTTTTTTTTTCAATTTATTTTTGTAATTTAATATCAATCTTTAAAAAAGTATCAATACTTTGTCTACTATTTCTATTCCCTGGTTAAAAAAGAGAATTAAAGAGGATTAAAAATTTTTTTAATCCTTTTTAATTCTCTTCAGAGAATTGAATAGAATTGAGGAGAATTCATATTTAGAAATTTTTAATACTTTTTAATTCTCTTCAGAGAATTAAATAGAATTGAGGAGAATTCATAGTTGGAAATTTTTAATACTCTTTAATTCTCTTCAGAGAATTAAATAGAATTGAGGAGAATTCATATTTAGAAATTTTTAATACTTTTTAATTCTCTTCAGAGAATTAAATAAAATTGAGGAGAATTCATATTTAGAAATTTTTAATACTCTTTAATTCTTTTCAAAGAATTAAATAGAATTGAGGAGAATTCATATTTAGAAATTTTTAATACTTTTTAATTCTCTTCAGAAAATTAAATAAAATTGAGGAGAATTCATATTTAGAAATTTTTAATACTTTTTAATTCTCTTCAGAGAATTAAATAGAATTGAGGTGAATTCATATTTAGAAATTTTTAATACTTTTTAATTCTCTTCAGAGAATTAAATAGAATTGAGGAGAATTCATATTTAGAAATTTTTAATACTTTTTAATTCTCTTCAGAGAATTAAATAAAATTGAGGAGAATTCATATTTAGAAATTTTTAATACTTTTTAATTCTCTTCAGAGAATTAAATAAAATTGAGGAGAATTCATATTTAGAAATTTTTAATACTTTTTAATTCTCTTCAGAGAATTAAATAAAATTGAGGAGAATTCATATTTAGAAATTTTTAATACTTTTTAATTCTCTTCAGAGAATTAAATAAAATTGAGGAGAATTCATATTTAGAAATTTTTAATACTTTTTAATTCTCTTCAGAGAATTAAATAAAATTGAGGAGAATTCATATTTAGAAATTTTTAATACTTTTTAATTCTCTTCAGAGAATTAAATAAAATTGAGGAGAATTCATATTTAGAAATTTTTAATACTTTTTAATTCTCTTCAGAGAATTAAATAGAATTGAGGAGAATTCATATTTAGAAAATTTTAATACTCTTTAATTCTTTCCAGAGAATTAAATAGAATTGAGGAGAATTCATATTTAGAAATTTTTAATACTTTTTAATTATTTTCAGAGAATTAAATAGAATTAAGGAGAATTCATGTTTAGAAATTTCCAATACTTTTTATTTCCCTTCAGAGAATTCGAATAGAATAATAGCTATTCCCAAGGAATATATATATATATATATATATATATATATTTAGTACGTGGTGCAGGGTATACTGCGCCACTACCAGTAGGTACTTCGCACTCTGCTACGTAAAGTTCACTTGGTAGCAGTGGAGTGCTGACTGACAATAACGTTTACTGCATGCGCTTTTAACACTTCTACTATAAGTGTCCATATCCAAGAAGCCCACACGCTCTAGCGGTGAGCGCAGAACTATCTTTCGCTCACTTACTCTCTCCCGCCGGATTGTCGGTCCGGCGAGAGTCCCACGATCACTCTTACATTTTTTTCCCGTTGCCTTTTTCCTTTTAAATACTTTTTTTTCCATAAATTTCTCCATAGAAGGAAATAAAATTTCACGTATAAAATTATTTTAATTATTTTAACTATTTTAATTATCGTATTTTGTCGTTTTTAATTAAAATATTTATTATTAATTTGAACCTAATTGACGGTGGTCTTTAATAATTTTTTATAAACTGCCGCGCATGCGCATTAGACCTGTCAATAATAGGATCCTTGGTATGTCAATAGTTGGCTCTGACACTATTTTACCCCGTCAATAATACCTGTACTCGACTTGTTGGTTTTTAATTAATATATTTTTTATTTGTTTTATTGTTATTTACGTAAATTAATTTAAATATACAAGTAGAAACATCAATTAAAACGTTCAATGCAAAATGTTGATTATACCCGATGAAAAAAGTTTTTGTCTAATTATATATGATTATATATGTTCATATATATAATCATATATGATTATAGATAATCATATATGAAGTTATATATAATCATGCATGATTATATATGGGGTCATATATAATTATATATAATTATATATGGCCCCATGCATAATTAGATCTGATCATACCTGGCTGTTATTAGCCCATATATAAGTCTATATATGATCAGATCTAATTATATATGACTCTATATATAATTAGACATGATAATACTTGGCTGTCAACTCCATTTACTACCATATATAAGTCTATATATGATCAGATCTAATTATATATAAGTCTATACATAATTAGATCTGATTAGACATGACTGATACAAATCCATATATAATTAGATCTGATCAGACATGGCTAATATAAATTCATGTATGGTCGTGCATAAGTTTATATATGATTGGATCTGATCAGACATGACTGATATAAAGTTATATGTAGTTATATATATATATATATATATATTACATAATATGACAATTTTTTAATATAAATGTTATTAAATTTTTATTTTGTCAACTATCAAATAAACTTAAATCCCCAATACTTAAAAAATGTTCAAAGGTTTCGGCAGCAATTTAAAAGTATTAATCGATATCGATTTATATACGAATATTTATAAGTTTATAGATAAATAGATTTGATTATATGTATCTAATGAATTCTATTGTCATTTATGTACAAAATCAAATTCATTATTAGGTGCATTATTTACGTATGATGTATTGACTTGATTATTTGAGTCAAGTAATGCCATAAACTTTCCTTTATTGTAAGTTCATAACAGACTAGAGGATCAGACTACAATCCAGCGATCACCAAAGTTAAGCAGCATCGGCGTAGGTCATTGATTGGATGGGTCACCTCGTAGTAAAGTGGTGGTCAACGAATAGTAATTTTTTTTTTTTTTTTATTTAAATTTAATCAATATTTATATTGATGAAAACAATAAATCCTAATTAAATTACTTAATTAATAATTTAAAGGTATTCGAAATGAGATTCTAAAAATGACTATATTCATTCATGCATGATCATGTATAAACAGATCTGATTATATATAATTAGACCTGGCCAATTTTTGGATCCAATCATATATAGATGATTATGCATAATTATATATGATTAGACAAAAACTTTTTTCATCGGGTATTAATATTAAATATGATAAAAAAATTCAAATAATCACAGACATTCTTATAGTGTCAATAATAGGGGCTTTTACCTTAGTTTGAATTAAACTTTTTCCAATCCTCTTTTATCCTCTTAAATTCTCCGCGAGATCCGAAATTGAACAGTATTTTAGAATTAAAAAGGATTAGTTAGAATTAAACTTTTTTCAATCCTCTTTTATCCTCTTGCATTCTCCGCGAGATCCGAAATTGAACAGTATTTTAAAATTAAAAAGGATTACTTGGAATTAAACTTTTTCCAATCCTCTTTTATCCTCTTCAATTCTCCGCGAGATCCGAAATTGAATATTATTTTAGAATTAAAAAGGATTAGTTAGAATTAAACTTTTTTCGAACCTCTTTTATCCTTCTGAATTCTCCGCGAGATCAGGAATTGCAATATTATTTTAGAATTAAAAAAGATTACTTGGAATTAAACTTTTTTTTATCCTCTTTTATCCTCTTGAATTCTCCGCGAGATCAGAAATTGAATATTATTATAGAATTAAAAAGGATTAGTTAGAATTAAACTTTTTTCAATCCTCTTTTATCCTCTTGAATTCTCCGCGAGATCCGAAATCGAATATTATTTTAGAATTAAAAAGGATTAGTTAGAATTAAACCTTTTTTTATCCTCTTTTATCCTCTTGAATTCTCCGGGAGATCAGAAATTGCAATATTATTTTAGAATTAAAAAGGATTAGTTAGAATTAAACTTTTTTTTATCCTCTTGAATTCTCCGCGAGATCCGAAATCGAATATTATTTTAGAATTAAAAAGGATTAGTTAGAATTAAACTTTTTTCAATCCTCTTTTATCCTCCTGAATTCTCCGCGAGATCAGAAATTGCAATATTATTTTAGAATTAAAAAGGATTAGTTAGAATTAAACTTTTTCCAATCCTCTTTTATCCTCTTGAATTCTCCGCGAGATCCGAAATCGAATATTATTTTAGAATTAAAAAGGATTAGTTAGAATTAAACTTTTTCAATCCTCTTTTATCCTCCTGAATTCTCCGCGAGATCAGAAATTGCAATATTATTTTAGAATTAAAAAGGATTAGTTAGAATTAAACTTTTTCCAATCCTCTTTTATCCTCTTGAATTCTCCGCGAGATCCGAAATCGAATATTATTTTAGAATTAAAAAGGATTAGTTAGAATTAAACTTTTTTCAATCCTCTTTTATCCTCCTGAATTCTCCGCGAGATCAGAAATTGCAATATTATTTTAGAATTAAAAAGGATTAGTTATAATTAAATTTCTGATCTCTTGAATTCTCCGCGAGATCAGAAATTGAATATTATTTTAGAATTAAAAAGGATTAGTTAGAATTAAACTTTTTTCAATCCTCTTTTATCCTCTTGAATTCTCCGCGAGATCCGAAATCGAATATTATTTTAGAATTAAAAAGGATTAGTTAGAATTAAACTTTTTTCAATCCTCTTTTATCCTCCTGAATTCTCCGCGAGATCAGAAATTGCAATATTATTTTAGAATTAAAAAGGATTAGTTAGAATTAAACTTTTTCCAATCCTCTTTTATCCTCTTGAATTCTCCGCGAGATCCGAAATCGAATATTATTTTAGAATTAAAAAGGATTAGTTAGAATTAAACTTTTTTCAATCCTCTTTTATCCTCCTGAATTCTCC
The DNA here is from genome assembly GCA_030273425.1 of Microplitis manilae. Classification (NCBI taxonomy): domain Eukaryota; kingdom Metazoa; phylum Arthropoda; class Insecta; order Hymenoptera; family Braconidae; genus Microplitis; species Microplitis manilae. The sequence goes on from CP092729.1 coordinate 3,595,940, forward strand.
GCGAGATCAGAAATTGCAATATTATTTTAGAATTAAAAAGGATTAGTTAGAATTAAACTTTTTCCAATCCTCTTTTATCCTCTTGAATTCTCCGCGAGATCCAAAATTCAATATTATTTTAGAATTAAAAAGAATTAGTTAGTATTAAAAATATTTAATCCTTTTTTATTCTTTTTAATCCTAAAATGATAAAAATTTGGAGGAGAATTAAAAAGGATTCATTTCAGTTTCGATTTGAATTCTCCGGAGAATTAAGAGTATTAGAGAGTATTAAGTAGTATTAAAAATGTGTGCTTTTTTAATCCTCTTTAATTCTCTTTTTTAACCAGGGTTTGAAGCTATAACTGCATTGAATAAGTTAAAATATTTCAAAATAAAAACGGACAGTAACGCCATAACAACTGTTGACGTATCGATAATTGCCACTTGGACGAATTTTGGCGGGATATATGAAATTTGAAAAAGAAAAAAAAATTTTTCTTTGAAATTGAAACAATAAAATTGAACAAAAGTCGTAAAAATTCATTCATTCTGAGATAAAACTATGATTATTTATCATTTTAAGACGTATTAATTGAAAAAAATGATTTGTATATGGTTATAAATGTGCTAAAATAGATATAGAAGGAATTATTTTATGAATTTACCTATTAATTATAAATTAAATGCAGTTTGACATAAATTTAATATTTAAATAAGGATATTTTTTACTACAGCTGAAAAAAAAAATAAAATAAAAATAAACTCACTTATATTACAGATTAATTAAAAGGAGGAATATTAATTGTTTTGATATTGATAATTATTCTACTTCATATGCTCTTCCAAAGACATTACAAAAAATATTTTTATTTATATCAATAAATCTGTTGGTCAAAATTGTGTATACAATAAACCTCTTCTAGATTTGGGCAAAACGAAGAAGAGATTTTTTTTTTTTTTTGTCGATTAAATAATTTATTGATTAATTATCGCATGCTGAAAGTAAAATTGAAATTTCGAAAAAAAAAAAAAAAATCCTCGGCTAGATGTATACGTAGAATATAAAATTATGAATTTCCTAGTTATTTCAAAGTAATATAGTGCTAGGAGAACTAGCTAAAAATTTATTTTAAGCATAATAAACCAGTGGTTCATGTAATACCAAAACTGGTACTAGCCTCAGATAGAGTTTTCAAATACGAACAATTTGCGCGCTTTAAAAACTTTTGTATCGACTTTCATTATCGAGATGGCTGCCCCTGACGTCCTCCCGTGGAAAATTGGCTGTAATGCAATTTATATGAAAAAAATTTATTAAACTAGTTAATAATTAGAAGTCAAAAGATAAAAATAAATTTCAGTTTAAATCAATTTTTGTTCATGCGTTTTTCAGTTAATAAAGTAGTTAGTTAGAAAAAAAAGTGAGGAGTGGAAATTCGTACGAAAGTACATTTGTTCGAAAAAAAAACTATGGTACAGGTATGTTACCCAGTGAAAAGTAACTAGATGCTGTTGTCGATAATGTAGATTTCACAAAAAATATGTCAGTAAAACAGTGAACTACTTACAAAACAGAATTTAATTTTTAAATTCAAATATTGTATATTTAAATATTTATATCTTTAAAATTTTTTTAATTATCGGATCGTTAGTTTTTATTATAATTTTTTAATTTATTATTAATGTGATTTTATTTTACTGTTAATATTGGTTTTAATAATAACTAAACAATAAAAAAATGGTAACTCAACATGTATTTTTCTTCAAACTTTATTAACTTAAATAATTTATTACAAAACTCATATATATGTTGTAATATTATTATTATTATTATATAAGAAAAAAATTTTTTTTTAAAGTTTGCATAAGGTGCATGAAATTATTTATCTAGAACAAATATAAAGTTCTCATTATCATCTTCATTTATTGTTACATATAAATTGCCATTTATTGCAACTAAAAAAAAAAAAAAATTATTTTTAAAGGTAACATAAGTTTGATAAATATTTTGACAGTCATAAAGTTTAATTTTTATAATATTATTTAAAATGATTATTTTCACTTACTATGTTTTTTCACTACGGCGTTTATAAAATTATCAACTTCATCTCCTTGACTAATAACGTTATCATCGTCAAATATTTTAATCATTTGACTCGCACATTGAAGAAAACGTTTGAAATCAAAAATGTTGTTCCTGTATAACTCCCATGCTCTATTGAGAACTTCTTTTCGAATAATATATTTAATCCGTTGAATTTGTCGAACTGGCCGAGACATTATTAAAGAATTCAGTTCAGTTTTCATTTTTTCATATTGTCTTACTAGGTGTTCTATAGGTAGAAAAAACGAACTATTATATTTAGAGGAAATAAAATTATGAGTTAATTGTATATAGATAATAATGACATGAATTTAGTACAATAAATGTAAAAATGAAGGTAAAAGACGAATTTCGCATATTTCACCTGTAAATTGCCAAATTCGTGGGTGAATACCGAATTGCAATTTTAAACATCGGTTGTATGCTTCCAGGTAATTATTAGTTTTATTAATAAAACCAAACACAGAGAAGTGGATTGGTTTTATGCAGTTTATCCAGTATGATTTATAATACTCCAGAAATTTTTGAAAAGTCGGGATAAATGCATTGTGCGTTGCAATTAACCAGTCAAATGCATTTTCAATCTCATTCGCAGGGAGTAATGCTAGAGCAACTATTTTTTTTAAAAAGTCTTTCCCATCATCCCAATTTTTCAAAATCTTAAGCAATCCTAACTTTTCTGCTTTTTTTATCAGAGCCTGAAATTCATAAAAATTATGTGGAGTTTTTAGTAGGAAAATTCACCGTCTAAATTGTTCTAAATAATAACTTCATATTATAATAATCAGTAATATATTTACTTGTATATAATGAAAATAACAACCCTTTATCATTGCGGTGGGATAATATCTTCGAAATACATTTCGTAGGCCGATTTCAAAATCAGTAGTTACTGATAATACTTGAAGATTTGGTGTAGATTGTTTGAAATAATTAATTACTGCAGCATAGCAAGCCATTGTTTTGTGCGACATTAAGCTCCAAGCCACCGGGAGTACCTGACATCCGGAAAGTATTGAATAATAAAAATAAATAATCAATTAAAAAAGTTTGCCAAAAAAAAAAAAAATAAATAACATAAAAGTGACTACAAAATTTCTTAAATTCTTAAAGTTTTCAATATTGAATATCGAAAATTCCCTGACACTGTATGTTACTTTTAGATTATTTGTAAAAACATAGGAAAAGAAAAATAATTCTTCAAGTAAATAATTTGTTATTTAGTAAATATTTTTTTATCACTTGCGTATATTTATAGTTAATTCTTTGATAGATAATTTAAAAAATTTTTACTACCTACAATAACTCAAAACAAAACTCTTAAAAATAGCATTAATAATTTATATATCAAAACTGAACGATGTTATACTACAACTTGGACATAAGTCGATTTATTTGTACAGTTCTTAAATATTAAATTTGAAAAATATCATTAATTTTTAATTTAATCAGAACAAAAATTTATTTTGAATGTTTATTAAGAAATTTTTGTATTTTAATACTTAATATAACTATCATTAATTTTGTAAATTCCGAAGTTTCTTTTAATTGTAAATTGCATGTAACAATTTACACGAGAAAATTAATATTCTCTGACATTGCCAAATTGTCCAGTAATATGGCCATTAAGAATATGTTATTCAATTAATGTGAAACTTACAGAATCATCGAACGATGCCATTATAGTGAAAAATTGATATATTTTATTTTTAGGCTCTTGTGGGCATATTTTGTATGTTGCATCAGCATATAGGTGAACATTTTGAAAATTTTGTAGCAAATTCACATCAATAAATACAGTTGCTACTGATCCATCAGTTCCTCTAACATTAATAACAATTAAATTACTATTAGTAGGAATAAAAAACTTCCTCCAACAATCAGAATTCAATCGCTCAACATACTCTTCAAGCGTCTTAGGAACTGGTGGACGGTTATTTTTACGCCACGTTTGCATAGTTTTTACAATACTAATATAGGGTATTAGTGCTGCTGCATAAGCGTGCCTATGAAAAAATAATATAGTTACAAAATTTGATTTAAAAAATTTCAATACTATCGATAGTTTTTAATAAATATAATTTACATAAGTCAAAGAAATTTTTTCAAGTATTCATACCTGATACTTATATCGTCATATATTAAACGTAGATCACGGTAGCTTGAAATTACTGCTCTATAAAGATCACGTTTAAACGTATAAATAACATGATCATCGAAATTTCTTGCATGTTTATGATTTGTTGTTAACAGAACTCTTGACCCTTCAGTATTTAATATTCCTCGAGCTGGACATTTTTTACTTATCCTATCATGACATTCAACATATCTATAAATAAGATAATTTAATATAATATTAAAAAAAATTTTTTGATACAAATTGTTATGATATATTTAACAAATTAATTGATAATGTTGAACAAACTTTTGTCAATTGTACACTTTATTTGCAATCATGTATATAATTATTTATTTATATATATTAGATAAAAAATTATTCTTTGGATAACATTAATAACTGAAATTGATATAATTCTTAACTCTAAAAAATTTAAACTTTTTCTAGGTTACATAACAAGCTAAGCAATATAATATTAATTTTTTGTAATTGAATAAAATAAATTAAACTTACATAGTACAGTTGTCATCTGATATTTTTGAACGTGAGTAGCAGAATCCATCAAAAAATATTGGTTCATCCGTTTTATGTTTGTTTGGACCGAATTGAAACATTTTTATGGTAATTTCAGATCATAAATATAAAAAATAGAAAGACTGTTTGCAATTATTAATATAAAGATAATAAATATTAAACGTATCATACGGAATCTCTTCTCTCTATTCGGGTTGCTTCAAATTGCGGGACCGTCAATGACAAAATTTTCACGAGTAAACAAGAAAACAAGGTAGGATACTGTATTACCGACAAATATAATAACGCAATTAGTGTATATGTAAATATTTTATACTTTAATTAAAAATTTATTAGACTTAATTTTTATAAGTGTAAGTTACAGTTCCACATTTGAAAAAAAAAAAAAAAGTTGCTGTATTAAGCTACTTAATATTTATTTACATTTTTAAATTAATATTGAAAGATGAAAAAATTTTTTTTAGGATTGTACTTAATTCGTTAAAAATTTCAAATAAGTTATATTACTACACAACGAGTGTGAATGTAGTAGACAAACAAATTTAAAATTAGAAATAAATAGGGTAAATAATTAATAAAATAATATTTATAAAAATATACACTTATTAATTTCAAAATTTTCTTAAACCTTATTTTTTTTTAATTTAATTTTATTAATTATTTACTTGATTTATCAATAATTTAAAATTTGTCTGTCTGCTACATTCACACTCATTACTACACAACGTAAGAAATGCCGATTTACTTTTGTTTTTCGTGGATATTTGCGTATGTTCTCAGTATCATTGTATTCCAGAGTGTTTTTCACAGCATTGTGACGACGTAAATTAAATAACTTTTATGGTAATATTATTGAATTTACAAAATGGTAAATATTATCCGTGAAGGCGGATTTTCCTATTTCATCGAGCACACTATTAATGATCGAAGGTAATTTTAAATAAAATTCTTACATGTTTTATTTTTAATTTAGCTTATATAAAAAAAACTTGTGAAAGTGACTGTAAAAAAATGTAAGCAACTAACTATTCGATTATATATAACTTTGTAGTTTTGAAAAATTTTTAAATATATTTCTAATATTTTCACATATTTTTGTAATTGTATGATTATATAATAATAAAAATAATAATAATAATAAAAGAAAAAAAATGAATTACTCTCAGTGTAATTAGAATAATTTATATCTATTTTTTTTTTAATTTTATAGTTTACGTAAAATAATTAAAATAATTCATATTTTTTTCAGATATATTCATTGCACTTTGAGATTATCAAAACGATGTCCAGCTCGTGGAGTTAAGGAAGGTATCAATCCAGTCATATTAACTCGTCCTCATCGACACGCAGTCAATGCAGTCTGTGCAGTTCAAGAAAGATTCAAATTAGAACTAGTAGAAGCCGCAAGACGTTCTTTTATACCATTAAATCAGATATACAGTGAAATTGCAGCTTTGTAAGTTTTTTAAGAAAATTGACAAAATTAACTTTATTAATCTAAAATTTATTTTTATGAAATTTTAGATTCCCTATAAATGTAACCACGGCTGTTCCTTTCGAAACTATTCGGCGTCGTATGAATATTGTGCGTAATAGATTTGTTCCTGCAATTATTAACACATATGATCAATTACGACATACACTATATGATCCAAACTTCCGTCATCTGAGACGTTATGCCAATGACAGTATGATTGAAGTTGTGAATGTCAATAACGAAGCAATTATTTTAGGAGATCCTAGATTTATCACGTCTTTTGAATTTGACACAATTTTCATCAGTACGACAACGACCGTGATTCCAGTGATAAATGACACACGTCTATTGACATACATTGCTGCTCAGTACAACAACAGTGTAAATTTTTTATAAATTTCTATTAATTAAACTATTACTAAACATAATTTTATGTTCATAAATTTTATGTTTTACAGATATTTCCAATAATAACTATTTTGTGGTCTGAAAGAAACCAAATTATTTCTACGAACGTTTTTAACGCAATCCGTCGGATATTTATAACTGGCGATTTGGCGGTAATTTGTGCAGACTTCGATTTAAGACTTTGTGCTCAGAATGCTTTTCCAAATGCACAAGTAATTGCGACATACGATAGCTTTTGTCGTGTAAGTCAATATTTGAAATTAATTAAAAGTGAATAAGTATACTGTAAATAACAGACTTTAAATTTTAATTCTTTTTTATTTATTAGATTATTTATCAAAATGCTCAAAATTTGGATGTTAACATTGGGAACATTGCAAACCGCGAATTTATTCAACAAGTTATGAACATAATACTTCTACCTGAAGACGAGGTAGAAAATGCTTTTCTTGAATTAGTTAATCATTTAAATCCCGTGGTACGTAATGAACTCAATCAATTCATCAATCACATCAACAATGTGTGGATTCAAGGAAATATTATGAATTTAATAAGCTTATTTAATGCTCCGATGGGACTGACTAACGTGGGAATTTTATTAACTCGAGATTTTCAAAATCGTTTAGGTGAAAATCCGACAGTTTGGGACTTTTTGAGTTAGTATGAAATGATTTTAAATAAATGATTAAAAATTATTCATGAGTAATTTTATAATTGTAATAATGAAAATTTGCTTTTTTAGAAAAATACATTCTTTATATCAATGCAGCCAAAAATGATTTAAGAAAATTACAAGAAAATCCCGTTACAGTCATTACTCGATTCCCTCGAGCTCATCATTTTTGTATTGAACAATTATTATTAAAGCGTTTATGGAAATTGTTGACACGTCAAGAAATTACAGCTAATGAATTTTTAGAAAGAATGGTACCCTTACAACAAAATTATTTTAACGATCTAATACATAATGCCGAATTATTAATTGATGAACAATTAATTATCAACGAAGTACAAAATAATGGTAATATATAAATAATTATTAACTAACAATAGCAATTATATATTATAACTCCAATAAAGAGATGGTCTAATAAACAAATATAGATATTGCACTAAATATATTTGAAATCCCATATTATTCATAAAACAGTATATCTCAAGCGGTATGATACATTTTAAATTATTATTTTTTATCATTCGTAAACAAAAAAAAAATTTTAACTTATTTTATGCTGTTTGGGATGATATGTTTAAAAAATATTTAATGTTTCAGTAGTATAAATTTTAATAATTATTTTTTTTTTAATATTAAAGGATTTAATTTTTTACTTTCAGAAAATCAAGAAGTTGGTGTTGAAAATGGAAATTTAGAAGACGTAAACGACGAACCTGGTGAGTTCATCCTTTAATATTCAAATTTAAGTCTCAGTTACTTTTTATTTTTTTGTGCACGGTCATTTATACCTATCTACCTATTCTTAGGTCAAAACGGTTATCGCCCGATGACTTGTCAACTCTGTAATGAACATCCAATTGAAATTGTTTGTGTACCTTGCTTCCATATTCAGATGTGCTCCATCTGTTCTCGACGCGCACAAGATGCAGCAAATGCTACTGAACATCGAAGACTGCAGTGTCCTTTTTGCAATCAGCGGACAACGTTTCATGAAGGGCAATTCCGAGAAAATCCCAATGGCGATGAATTCCCATTCATGATGTGCGAGATATGTAATATTAATACTATTAATATTATTTGTATCCCGTGTTTACATATTTGCGTCTGTCAAATGTGTTCCAATGAACAGACTGCTCGGGGAAATAACAATTGTCCGACTTGCGATCAAAATACAGAATTTCGACAAGCGTACTTTCCTTAAATAATAATATTACATTATGCATGAGTTTTACTATTATACGACGTAATAGTTAATAATATTTAAGTGAAAATAATCATTTTAAATAATATTATAAAAATTAAACTTTATGACTGTCAAAATATTTATCAAACTTATGTTACCTTTAAAAATAATTTTTTTTTTTTTTTAGTTGCAATAAATGGCAATTTATATGTAACAATAAATGAAGATGATAATGAGAACTTTATATTTGTTCTAGATAAATAATTTCATGCACCTTATGCAAACTTTAAAAAAAAATTTTTTTCTTATATAATAATAATAATAATATTACAACATATATATGAGTTTTGTAATAAATTATTTAAGTTAATAAAGTTTGAAGAAAAATACATGTTGAGTTACCATTTTTTTATTGTTTAGTTATTATTAAAACCAATATTAACAGTAAAATAAAATCACATTAATAATAAATTAAAAAATTATAATAAAAACTAACGATCCGATAATTAAAAAAATTTTAAAGATATAAATATTTAAATATACAATATTTGAATTTAAAAATTAAATTCTGTTTTGTAAGTAGTTCACTGTCTTACTGACATATTTTTTGTGAAATCTACATTATCGACAACAGCATCTAGTTACTTTTCACTGGGTAACATACCTGTACCATAGTTTTTTTTTCGAACAAATGCACCCTGATAGCCAAGTTGGCGGTAAGTTGGTCGACAACTGAACGTCCAACTTGAAGGCGAACTGCAGCCGCAACCTGACGACAAAATGACCGCAACAGTTTCCGGTCAGAAATTTGCGCCAACTTTCCACCAAGTTTCCCCCAACTTTTTCCGAAGAGATAGATCGGTAAGAATTTATATTTTTTATCATTCGACAAGGTAACTTGTCGATAACTGGTAAGTATAAGAGAAAGTTCTTGATTATCAACCGTGAAACTCAAGTTTCTAATCACTATAGATGGCGTTGTTAGTTTTAGGGAAAAAAAAAGTTCAAAAAAAATTAATTTAATTTGATCTGAAATACATTCAAACATAGATAAGGTAAGAGACCCAGTACTCAATTAATTATGTATTTCTATATCCATATTTTCTCAATTTTATTAAATATAGATATACAAATATATAGAACGAGTGGGTACTAGTTCCCTGGTTGGTTATTATATTTTTTACCTTACATGTTTGATTATACTCCGATTCTGATTTATTAAGTAAATATATTTTTAATAGAATGAATAATTTATTAATACATTTGCATCTCTACATATGATAATAAACAGATCAATAAGATAACAAAATGTTTGAAAGGCTTTTTTCATTTACATATAATATATGTACTTGCATTAAAAAAAAAAAAAAATTAAAAAAAAATCCGTATTCAGAAAGTGAATGGTTCTTGTGGATCATGGAATATATAAAGTGTTATTTATTCGTTATTTTACTATTTAGCTATCATATTACAGCTATTAAGCTACACCGTATATAATTAATAATAAATAACTAATTAGTTAAAGATATTAATTATTAATTAGTTAAAGATATTAAACTATTAATAAATAGTTATTCACTTCTTATCAATTATCATCTTCGTGATTTTCAAATTCTTCAGTATTTTGCGATGGTTTTTTGACGAAGGGGATATCATAAAAGTCAGATGGAAGAGACCTCTTCTTTGACTTCTTTTTTGCTTCTGGAGGAATCTCCGCATCATTTGCTTGAGGTTGCTTCTTACCTACCCGCTGATCTGCATTTTTTAACGCCGATTTCAAAGCCTCGTGATATTCCTTTTTTTGCATTGTGGGAAACATCACACGCAATACACCTGAAACAATTTTATTGCAAGACAATAGATCATTAATAGACCATAAATGAAAAATATAATTTTTGAAAGTTTCAAAGGTGTAACTCTGATCGAATATTCCGATTGAATCTGATTAGAAAATTCTAATTAGATTTTCTCGGAAAGTTCAGAATTGAAACTTAATCGGTAAGAATTACTCTATTTTCAATTGAATCTGACTTCAAGTTCGAATCGGATTCAATCGGGAAATAATCGAAAAATACAAAATGATTACTCTGCGATAAAATCGAATTTAAATTTATCCTGTAATTTTATCGAAAAAGGATTATGTTACTTTATAGTTGAAATAATAACAACAACTATAGTTTCACCAGAATATTAATGTAAATAAAGCTAATAACTATTGCTGCGAAATTGTTTGTGTAACAACACGTATGAAGGAACTCCAGTAAAATGTATGGCAACATTATCAGAAACAATTTCAAATATTTTAATTGAAAATACAGTTCTAAATGTTTGTTGGACTATTAATTCAAAACAATTGTAGCAGTCATTATTTTTTTTTCACATTTATATATCTGTGAAATTATAAGTTCGTAATCTTCTTTTGTAATTACTATTTCAAATCTTATCAAGAGATGAATGAAATTTGCATATAGCTATGCGAGTTGAATTTTTTTTTGTCAAAAATATTTTTTAAATGAAAACTCGGAACGTTAATGAAAAATGATACTCAATGCATTACACTATTAATCATTTATCAACGTTTTCATCCGTTATAATTCTAGTCTGTTTGAAAATAAACGTGTACAAACTTCCCATATGTTCTACGAATAACAAATCAAACATAGTACCGGTCGTCAACTTCCGAATGATAGAAAAAAAAATTGCAAGCCCTTCTTCAATATTTATAAATATGCTTACTAAAAAGATCGTGATCAATCGCTGTGCCTTTGAAGACATTGGACTTTTTATGTGATGCCAGTGCAAAATTATATGCGATCAGTAATTGATCATCGAACAATAAGTTGTTTTTCAACAAAAATTTGACATTTTCCGTTGCATTTTGACCACCGCAGAAGGCACTCAAATAATGTCTCTGTAATAGATTTGACATATTAAAATATTCAAAAAAAATATATAATTATGAAACAATTTAAATAATCCTTACTAATTTTGCACGTTCATCTTCACTGAAATCGTCGTACGCGTCCACCTCTTCAACTGTTTTGAACGGTAAGAAGTTTGGTCTAATGTAACGAACTTGAGTTCCTTGGTTTGGAAGATTGTTAATTTTATCTGATAGCACACTAAAAAAAAATTTATTAAATATATTTTAACAGAATAAATTTATACGATCAGAATTTCAGCACCAAAAAAAATTTTTCGAGCTCAGTAAGTAAAATCATGTACGGAAAATTATTTTCGTTTTATTCAATTATATATCCCATTTTTTATGACACTATTCAATGAAATGATTAGATAAAAAAAAAAGTACTAATAAATTTTACTTACGTTAATTGGTCTGAGAGTGAAGTTACTTTTGGTGTCAATTCTCTGTAAACATAAAAATAGTCTTATTATAAATCGAAGCTTTGATATATTTTGTTTTCCACACGTATTATTATTTAAAAACAAAATCTAAGTAAGTATCGAAAACTTAAATTCAATAAAAAAAATTTCATTTCCATTTCGATGCACATATTCTTATGATAAATTTAATTCTCTACAAAAAAAGCTCTGAAATAGTTTTATCGTACACGGAGAATAATGTTGGCTCAAAACCTACCAAATTTTACTATGCTGCCTACTCAACTTGTAACAGAAAGGGAAGCATCCACAAAATTATTATGCTCATACGGAAAATTATTTTGCTGTATCACAATACTTACTTTCATCAATTATTTTCATAAATTATAATAATCGCGATGCGGCATATCAATTTTTCGTATGTGCATGATAACTTTTTAGATGCCTTAAATTGGTAGGTTTTGAGCCAACATTTTTCTCCGTGTAATTCTAACGGGTAAAAAGTTATCGGGCTTTGAATATCCGCAACGAAAGAATTTATTGAATTATCTATCAGTAATCTTATTTACTGCAAAGCTTTGCGCTTTATAACTATCCTCTTCAGAATTTACTTATTTGCGAGTATTTAAAGTCTGATAACTTAGTACCGATTTTAATGACGATAAAACCATTTAAGAGCTTTTTTTTGTAGAGAATTAAATTTCTTATAAGAATATGTGCATTAAAATAAGAAAAAAAATTTTTTTTGTAGATTAAACTGAAAAAAAAAAAAAAAAAAAAAAAAAACAATTTTTTCACATGCTATTTATATAGAAAAACAAAAAATGCTTAAGCGCCTCGTAGAATCACTAACTTTACAATAACATTGTACACATCTTATTTTATAGGAAGTTTGATTTCCGACAAAAAAGGTAATGTAAGCCGTTACTTTAAAACTAGTAGTTTTTGAAATAAATCCAATTAAACATCTCAAAATTTGAAAAATGGCTGTTTTATCCGAGATTTCAGTACATTTTTATAAAATGATGACCGAAGAATTATATAAGATGTATATTTACAAATGGGCAAATGTAGAATTCGTTTAATGAGTACTTGAAATTAAAATTAAGACCTCATCTTTGGTGAAAATTTTTCGTTATATGTTTAGAAAATTATTCCGTCGATGGACCAGAAAAAAATTTTTTCGTTTCAAACAAAGCACCCTAATATATATACATGTACACATATTAATAATAATCATATTTTTTATATAAAAGTTTCTACTTACGCTAATAGTCGTGTATTTTCTTGACAGCATAATAAAACTTCGTTTATACTTTGGAGAATAATTTTTGTATTTGTCTGATCTACATTACTAGCTGCTGGTTTTGTTTGTTGATTGATAGTTTTATTGGCAGCTAAAGGAACTTTCACATAGTTTCTTATCAATACTTTTGGAGGTACTTTTTGACTGGAGGCGTTTAAAGCCTGACGGGCAGCGTTGCTAACTTTTACACTTGATTGTAAGCTACCTTTGGAGCTACTTGATTCATTTCCATCAAGTCGATCCTGCTAAATTAAAAAATTAATTAAAAAAAAAAAAAGTTTTCATTGATTAGATAAAACTGAGCAGGCACATGCTCAAACGCAGCGTGCAAGCTTATCCAAAAAAAAAAAAATTGGAAAAACAGCGAATTTTTACGCTCAGAGTTGTGTTAGGCTATTACCCTGTTTAGAAAATCTCATAGAATCCAATAGATTCTCATAAATTCCCATCAAGATTTTATAAGAATGAACGAGTTCTATGAAAAGTGCTATAGTTAAGTATAGGGCCTTATACATACAGCTATAAGAATCTATCGGATTTTTTAAGCAGAGTAATCACCGACCTCTATACTAGCCTTACTTGATCTTGCAGGAAAAACATCTACAGAAATCAGAGCATAGATTTCAACAATTACTTGACGAAAAGATACTTACTCGAGACAAAGCCAGTAATAGTGAACCTGGAAATATCAAAAACGTCCAGAGAAGAAAAGAAGATTATAATCAAAGACCAGTCTTTCCTTTACATAACATGGGAAAATGGCAAACAATATGTTATTAAGTTGTAAAGGTCTTGGATACTGTACCGCTTCGAGTACCCACTTAAGCTGCACAAAACCAACGGAAGTAGGAAACAAAATCAAGAAAGGATCTGCTAAAGTTCAAAACTTTACGTAAAGGAGGTTATTAAACAAAACTCAGAAGGAATAATTTTCTACACAAGGATGAAGATCACTAGAAGACCTAATTACGGGTATCGCATTCATATGAAGGAGTCTCAGGGTACAAAGAACTTTCAAACAAGTTCAGACTTTACCATCTACGAAGGTTGCTTAAGCTCTAACCATAATTCAAGCTCTTAATTTTATTTAAAAAATAGCAATAAAAGTTAGCGTAGGTATATACAGACTGAGTAAGCTACCTACCAACACTAATAACAATTGAAGTGATCAGACTGAGTATACCTATTAACGTTAGAAACAAGATTAATAGTCAATAGACTGAAATATGCTAGCAAAGAAATACCTTCTTGCTGGTATTCGAGTTATATGGATATTGAAAAAAACGAGAAAGCAGATGAATTTGCACAAAAAGTAATGAATGACGTGTTACGTATTATTAAGAGATTAAACTTCGGTATTTACCCGAAAAAAGGTAGAGGAACGACACTATCCATCGCAAACTGATCTAATAGAAAGACATATAGAATATTTAGAGGATTCCTTTCAGCTCAAAAAGCACAAATACGAGCCATTTGGTCACCATTCAGTTTTTCAATAGCGTAGTCGTCAATTACTGTCCATCCTGTTAGTACACTCAACTAGAACAGGATTCAAATCATATTCTTTGGGAATGTTTACTGACAGCAGACAAGAGTAAGGCGGTGAAAGTCTAATGAAAGCGCGGAAAAAAAACCATACACAACCTCCGTATGAAATAAAGAGCTTCATATTCTCCGAGAACACTGGAGTATTGAAATCCATTATAAACTTAGCGATCAAAATCAATAACATAGTCAAGTTAGTACATATTACAACAAATAACATTAAATAGAAATACCTTACGAAAATTTGAATTAGAAATGCAATCCGCGCCAAATAGAACACTGAAAAATCTATAGTATCATACCATCATTGACTGTGTGAGAGCGCACACTCAGGACAGCTAGGGAACTAACAGGAAAGGAAAAACATGAATATAGCAATGAATGTAGTTTTTCTATTGTAATTTTTTCGTCATTCCTTCAATAATCTTATGATAGTTTTTTTAAGAATTTTTAATCTAAACGACCTTTGTTAGAACTACAATGTTAATAAGTGAAAAATAGGAAGCCTACATATATAAATTCGAAAGTTAAACATCTGAAATTTGGATGTAGTAAACGTATAATCCACAATTACGATGTAAGCATCGTCAATTTTGCTGGTAACCTTGTTTTCTATATAATTTTGTATGATTTTACAAAATTTTTCTTATTGGGCATTGGAGCTTACACTTAATCATTACAGATTTTAGACTATATAAAGTTGAATAATTCTCTCTTTTCTATATTTTTTTTTTTTATTAAATAATATCTATCGAAAATTATAGTTGAAATAATAGGCACAAAATTCGCTCAGGTGGAGTTGTTTCGACTTAACGGACACTTGGAAAAAGTATGTCAAGACTATATACCCTCTGTAACTATTTTTTCTGCAAGTTTACGACACCTAGAAAATGCAGCTTGCTCGAAGTCTGCACTTGACATTGAAATGTAAATTGTCCGCTATAGTCACAGGGCAGGATTTGTGTCGATTTCCAGTATGTTTCATTTAGATTATAATTAGAAAACTAATTAAAAGTGAACATACATTTGTCGTCATATTGATAGGAAATCTGCTCAACCTATTTTAAACTTTACAAGAAATGTGCGATCGATATTGGTCTGCAAAATGACAGCAAACTTTGGCTGAGCAACCCTGACTATCTTAGGATTGTATCGTTTAGTCATTCAAAGTGTGTCGTGACATTGTAAAAATAATCGAACTCTAAAATTCTCAGTATAACGTAATTAATTAATATGAGAAAGAAAAGAAATTATAACCGTTTTGTTATCATCCGATTCATAGGGGACTATAAAATATAATTATGTATAGAGATACGATCACTCGCACATAGATATATACATTGGTCGTAAGACACTAATGAGTCACCAGATTGCTATTACCTGGTTGTAATTAACCTCAGACTCGAGGAATATTAGACAAATTTTTGTTGATAATATTTCAATTATTAAAAAGACACAAGGCGGATAAATAGGCCTCTTCAGAGAAAATTAAAGAAGAGGTCAGGTTGATCATGTTTTGCATGCAGAACCTATTGAATTTTGTTTTTTTCCTTTATAGATTACAGATATTTAAAGTGACATGTACTAGGGTCTGTTATGAGACTTAATCATTATTGTGAAAGAGAACTCAGTTAGCCTCTTTTACTAAAATATTGCACCATTTATTTCCTAAATTAACAAAACAATTATATGCTCAACACTGCAGATTTTTTAGTTTTCAAAAATTATTCGAAGCCTTAGTTGACTTTAGTTTGAGTAATTGTAATAAATTTTAGAGAGCCCATTATAACCCAGAATTAATTTTTTTTTCCAATTTCCAAGAATAATATTTTCAACTTTACAATTGTTTTCCATACTAAATGTATGTCTATAAATTTGTCGATTCAAATTATATTTAATCATTTCAAACCGTTTTTCATTATCAGAGGGTTTAAAAAATATCATTTTTTTTAATTAAATTATTGGATACCCCTCAATTCTCTTCTTTTCCACCTATCTCCTTTTCTCCTAGACATTCCCTATAATCAATAATAAAGACTCTGAGGTCTGGTAATGAAATTGTCGTTTAAAAATATATTAGATTATAAAACCAACCTTGACCTTATTTAAATTGATCATACTTCAATGAATGAATAATTTTTTTTTTCATAAATTTGTGAACGCATGTTTAGGTTGCTATATTATATTTTTATAGTCGAGAAATTTTAAAAACTCAAATTTAAAGAATCAGATAAAAAGCAATAACTTCTCTTTATTAGAAAAATTATAATATTCATAACGGGAAGTTAATTAATCAAAAATGTTAATATAAATCCACCGATACTAGAGATTTAAAGCTATAAAATGCTTTTTTTTTTATCTTGATACGATTATTCTTTAGTAAGTTACAGCTTTCTAAAAATCACTAAAAAATTTACAAAATTTATTTGTTTCTTCAATTTTTTACGTTAGTATATTTCATTAAAATTTTATGATTGGATTTCGTGACGTTACGTAAATAGGAAAGTAGTGTTTTAATATCAACTATTAAATAGTGAAAAAGTAGTTAATATCAATAGAATAATAACAACTAACAAATAACTTCGAATTCAACGAAATTGATATACACCCTGCTCCATATTACCATTTTCTAATCGATGAACACATCGTAGTTTGTCCATTGTTGATATGAACTTCAAACAATTATAAAGTTCAACGCTGAAAAAAAGTTATTAAATAATGTGACAGTCACTTTTTTTTTTCAATGTAATTCAAATAAATTTCAATCACTGATACAAGTAAAACATACATTAGGATTTGGTATTTTAATAGTATATTACATATCTAGTCTAGTAAAATACGAATAGTCTCGCTTCGCTTCGGCCAACAATTACATATTGATCTAAGGTTTACTACTTTACTGGCCAAGGTATATAATATACTATTTCTGCTTCAAGGAGCCGGA
This sequence comes from Microplitis manilae, assembly GCA_030273425.1. Taxonomy (NCBI): domain Eukaryota; kingdom Metazoa; phylum Arthropoda; class Insecta; order Hymenoptera; family Braconidae; genus Microplitis; species Microplitis manilae. Next base: position 3,613,560 of record CP092729.1, read on the forward strand.
AAGTTACCACTTTCCGACCGGAGGGTAGGAAAAAATTTTATCGTTGTAAGCTAGTTGATTAAAATAGTATATATTACATAGCGTTATTGATGCAGAAGCCAAAGGGCTTTTAGAAAAATTTTTTTTCTACAATCAATTTGGGAATATTAAAACAGTACATGTCTAGAAAAATAATGAAAATATTTTTTTTTTGACATACGCCTCTTTAACTTTAAAAAAACATTTTTTTTAATCCACCAAGGTATACGATCTTTTTTTTTCTTCATTTTTATAATTATAATAAATTCTTAGCGAAAAAATCAAAAGATGGTAAAATAAATGAATTTACAATTTTTTTACGCCCCTTTTAATTTTGCAGAGCCAAAAGAGCGTATATATTGAGATATGCCTTTTTGGCATTAATAACACGATATAATTTAAATTTTATGAAAATTACTATTAAAATCGTATAATAACAAAGTTATTAATATTATATTAACTTATTACTATTATTGTTTATATTAATAATATTTTAACTGTTATGTTATATTAATACTTTACATAGTACGAGATGCAGTGATTTTATTTTACGATGTGGATAAGTGTAAAGAAATTGGTGGGATAGAAGAAGAGATATAAGCGTACGGCACGATAACGTGCCACACGGTAGGCTATTTCGAACACAGATTTTTTTCTGTATCTTTAGACATTACGTTTATTTTATTCATTTATTTAATAAGGAGAACTATTCCAATATTTCACAAATAGAAATGTATATTGAAATATATATGGCGCAGAATCGCACGAGCTGAAAATCCACTTAATAATATATAAATATTTCTAATATCGTATACATATATATAGTATTTCTTTTTTAATCTAGGAGGTTAATGATTAGTCGCTTTTAAATATGTTATATTTTCCTACATCTCTCTCTCTCTTTCTCTTTTTCTAGTATATATATTAGACTGATTCAAAAAATCGAATATTTTTTTCTCCAGTATATCGAAAATATTGTTGGAAATGACGAAAAAAAAATACTGTGCTTACAAAATTTTGTTGCTTAAAATAAATTATATTAAATTTTCAGTTAATTGCCAATAACTTAGGACTTGTGAGAAATATCGGAAATTTTCTTCAAGATAACTTATAGGAAATAAAATGCTCTACCAAAAATGTCCTATAAAATTTTTCGATAAAATTGATGGTTGCGTCAAAAAATTTAAAAAGTGTAAAAATTTATCGTCAATCCAACTTTAACTTCAAATAACTTTTGAAGAAATTTAAATATCGAAAAATTATAAGAGACCTTTTTGTATAGAACGTCAAATCTGCAATAACAATCTGTCTTGAACATTCGAAAATATTGGTCCCACCGTGAGCTACAAAATTCCAAAGCTTAGAAAATAAATTTTCCCATGTTATTTAAATGGGAAATAGAAAATTACGATGCGGCAGCTGTTAATATTAATTTCAAGAGCTCAAACTTTCACGGTTTTCTTTTTTTCTCGTCATTTCCCACAATATTTTCGATATAATGAAGAAAAAAAAAATACCCGATATTTTTGAAACAGTCTAATATATATAAAGAAAATATATATATATATATTTATATATATATATATATATATATATATAAATATATATATAAATGGGTGTGTAGAGAAATATGGGCAAATTTGAAATTTACAAATCACTAATCGTTTAGATTAAAAAAATTCAAACCGATAGATTTCGATTGATGTATTCATAATAACTCTCCATCATATGGTGAAAGTGATGAACAGCATTATTCTGCGACTGTAAATAACATAATATTTAAAAAAAAATTATTATCTAATTATTTGTAATCATATCATTGTGTAAAGATATGGAATGTGTTGTGATGCGATATGTAAAAGAAAACCAATGAAGAGGCATTGTTTTATACAAAATTATACGCAAACAAAAATAAACCAATTTATAAGAGACAGCGGATAAATTTATGGTCATATTTCTATTTGTAAGAATGAAAATCGAGTGTAAAAACTAAAAGAAAAAAATTTATAAAATTGATTCAAGGCAGCACCTTGAATATAAAATTTTAAGATAATATTTTATGCAACAGAAAGACCAATCAACTTTCGGTAATCCCATAAAATTCATGTCAGTTTAATTATAAATAATCATTCAACAATAAAATTACCAAAAAATGGAAGATTACTAATTCGAGGTTTACATTTTCAATGATAACATTGAAGGCACATAGCAACTTTGTCAGCACATGATCACATGCGAAAGTTAATATTGTTTATAATAAATAAAACAATTTACCATTTATTCTTGCATTTAAAATTGGAAAGAGAATTCATTATACATGTGTCTTACGAACTACCTAGAGAGTAACTGATTATTAATTACTTTTTGAAAAATTTTAAAATGTTAAAAAATTGCACGCATAGTTGTTACAATTTTTGTCACACTGAAAAAAAAAATTACTATTTTCAAGGATCTGCCTGTTTGTATCCTCCCGAATAAATATTGGTTTAATCATAGTAAAAATTAACTCCAACCAAGTAACATTATCTTGATTTAAGAATTTTTATACTTATTTTAAGAAAATATTCTTGGTTGGAATACTTTATTGCTAAGATTAAACAAATAATTTTCTCGGGAGAAAACAAACACGCACATACTTGAAAACATTTTCTTTTTTTTTTCAATGCATATGTGTATTTTTTTTCTTTTTGCAGTTAATTTATTGAAAAAAAAATCCGAAAGTTGTTTATTGTTAACTAATTTCAGGATCATCAAATAAAAATAAAATCATGTAGTTAGTATTGTTTCAAAATCGTTAAATGACTATGAAAGTTGTAAGTGGTCTTTTGTTATTAACACAGAGAAATAAAATGAATGATACTATCGAAAGTTATAGTATTCATTACATACAAAAGGTGTTTATAATTAATAAAAAAAATATTTGTGTGTTTTGATGAACACATTAACTCTGTATTATGAATATGTATGATGTATACATATTCATAATTATATATAATTATACAAAAGCAATGTATGAATATGTGTGCATAGGTATATTTGTGTTTGTAGATAGTCTGTGATAAATTTTATTTATATACTAAACAGGCTCTCTGATTTTAATATTTAGATAAATTGTAATGTTAAACAACCAAAATTATGAACAGAAAATTTACGAAATTGAGTTTAATAAAATAAACAACGGATAATATAAAATAACTAACCTTACTTTGTATCAGCGACATGGTAATTATATAGACCAATTGAAGTTTGGTTTAATATTATAAGATACAAAATACCAGAATTTAGTTACATATTATCTACCTTGGTTAAATATTATTTTATAATATAAAAATAAATTTCAATGATAAAATTGTAATGGCGTCCTCTACTAAGTCAAAGGCGTCTTTCAATATGAGCTATATTCATCTGGGACTGAGGTAGCTGGGGCACTTATAGTCGCTTACTTTCAACACATATCTATAGATGTATAGTTGGATTAGCGAGAGTTTGCGTTTCGGATATTTTCGGTTTTTACCCCCACCATCTAAATTTAATACCTACGACATTGTGTCTAGATGGTGGGGGTAAAAACCCGAAGCGCAAACTCTCGCTAATCTAACTATACATTCACACATACCATACAATGTAACTCATATAAGCACCAGCTTTAGTCGATGGAGGGACAGTGTTGCCAGATTGGGCTATTTACCGCCAATTGGGCTATATGAATTTTAGATTGGCGGCTGAATTTTGTTGTTGGCGGCAAATAGCCGATTGGGCTATTTGAAGTTTTTAGTTGAAAAAAAAATTTTTTTTTTAGAAAATAAAAATTTTCGTTCAGGTCCCCATACAAAGTCGCCGTTAATGGAAAAAATGCTGTAGATCGGCCGATGTCTGGCTGCCGTCACTCGGCTAAGCATTGGCAATTAGTAATGGCCCAAGCATGGTTAATTACCAGTAGCCGTTTAATATTTTAAACGACGCTGCCGATGGCTGGCCAATAAATGGCTACTTATGATTGGCCGATTATCGTTTCGCAACGTTGGGATAATGTTAGTGAATCAGTGGTCCATGACTTTGTCAAATAAAAAAATCTACCAATCAATTATTAATTATACAAATAACTTATTATTATAGTTTTCTTTAATTAATAATTATTTTTTTGGATTTAAACTAATTTTTAATCAATAATATATTTTAATTTTCCAATTAAAGTTATTTACAACTAACAATTAAAATATTGTTTAGTTCGTTATTATTTGTAACCAACAACCGCAATTTTATAACTTTATTTATAAAAATTAATTTAATAAAAAATAATACATACATTTTTATAATAAATGTCATTTTTAATAATAGTGGTAGAGCAAGATAATTCAACTGGGTTCTTGATAAATAATCAATTTAATTTAATAAGTTTTATTTTAAAAAATTATGTAATTATAATAAAATAGTACGAAATTCTTATTTTTTTTTTTTTTTTCTCTAAATAATCGAAAATATTAATTAAATTGCTCTTTATATTTTATAAAATCGAGTGGTTGTAATAGAATGAATATCTAGATCATTCAAAAGTACCAGTTCAACGTTAGCAGTTTCGTCCAGTAACCATCGTTCGGACCCAGTAATCAGAAGGACCGCAGTTCGCGCCCAGAACCCAGCAGAATTTTCACCGAGTTTTTTTCACATCATTTACCCCACTTAAATAGTTTAAACGTTAATGATCATGAATTCTATGAGATTAACAAAAAAAAAAATTTTTTTTAAATTAAATTTATTTGCATGCTTGGCTGATTGCTGGCTGCCATTAATCGGCCGATGGTCGAGCGCCATTAATGGGCCGGGGTTATCATTTGTATATTCAGCCGTTCATGGGCCATTAAAAATTGTCAATGACCGGCCGTTCATCATCATACTTCGTCCGTTGATGGGCCATCCAAGGGCCGGTTTCCAAACTTTGTATGGGTTGTGTAACAGTGATATTTATAAAAATAATAACGCTGATGATGATAATTCTAGTCTAATCGAATCAATTAGTTTGATTGAACTTGCTGATAACTAAACTAATTGAAAAATGATTAATCATTTGCAGCTATTAGTTTAAAAATTTCATGGCTGTGATAAGTGCCATTTAATAATATATAAAGAAATACAGTTTTTATATTTAGAATTATTGTATTGTTATACAAACATTTCAAGTTAAATTATTTATGGGAGATTAATCTTAACCTGCTAGGAGTAGCTCTTAAACAACTTGTCATTATATTTTAAAATATTTATACTAATGCTATTATATATTTTTAAGCAACTGATAAAATTGTTTACTAATATCTAAGAAAGAAAATTTAATTAAGCGTTTAATTGTCATAATAAGTAAAAATATATTATTTAATACTGGAAGTAATACTTTCAATCGCCAAAAACTATTTATATCGTAATACTAACAATAATGTGCTATGCTCAATAAATTTTTCTAAAACGTTTTTATTAATGTTTGCATAATTTTCTACGAAAAAATATTTAAAAATTTAGTAGAGTTATGTGCTTTCAGGATTGGCTACTTTTGGGCTACTCGAACGCCGCTCATCGGCGGTTTTCGTTGAAACTTTTCTGGCAACACTGTGGAGGGAGCGGAAATAAGCTAAATCCACGTACCTATGAAATATCCCTGATGCTATAAAGCGACTAGACGCATGCGCCACATGCTTCTCAACGATATATATATATATATATATATATTAACATTCGTGTGTGTTACATTACATATTCAAATATGTAGATGTACGTAGAATCGATATCTATGGCTTTTCAATACATGTGTTAACAGCGAAAGAAAAATATTTTTCGAATTAAATTACAAGTAACTAATTATTATTATCTCCAGTAATAATTGGCCACTTCTAATTGTATTTATTTCAAAGATCACTTTTTATTTACAGTTTATTACAAATTTATAAGGATTTTAAGGTTAGTTACGGTGTAAATCGCGGGAAATCACAAAAAATAAAATATTAAGAAATACTCAAGCGGCAAAAAAAAAAATTGTCGACTTTAACTGAACAATTTATAACATTATAACGAATTTTTACCTTAAATTTAACAAAATGTCAAAAATTTTTTTTTTTGCCGCTTGGATAAGAACATATCTATGGTGTTTATTTATTATAAAATAAAAATCAACTTAGTTCTTGTGTTTACCAAAAAGTAAATGACAGCAAAGTTAGCTGATATTTTAAATTTAAATAATTTGTACCTGTACAAATTTGATAAACTATTAGTGCAATTTTTCAAAATATCTATTCAATATTTATTTTTTTGTTAAAAAAATCAAAATATTGCCAAATGTCTGCTAACTTTATTGTCATAAGAAGTGAACGAATGATTATACGTGTAGATTATTATCGCTATTAGACTATAACTTAGTGAAAAATAAAAGAATACATCAATGTAATTATTTTTTATTATTAAAAGTTTAAGTTTACTGGACGAATTAATTTTTATAATTTTGCGATGTTTTACTAAAGGTTTTCGAAATATGGTTACATAGAATAGTTGTCTACAATAAAAAATTATCAGTTGATTAGAAAAACCATAGTCTTTAATGCGTTGTTTTTATTACAGATTGTGAATTCTATTTGTCAATCATCTTGAAAACAAAATTTTTAGTTGTGATTTTCTAAAATATGGAATCCACGGCTGATAAATCTTATATCCAAGAGAACAGCCGTAAATCGTGGAGTGAGCTGACAGACAACCATAGGAGAAAACTGAGGAAAGTACACAATGATAGTTTAATAAATGGAGATCCAGGGCAGTATCTGCAACCCATTTTACACGTTCTTGAACCAATTATTTTTGATTTTCCTCAACATCCTTCACTCAGTGCAGAATCTTTAGTTAATGAATTTCAAAATAATAATACAATTTTAGCCTCTCCTTTTTGCAATGTTGGTAATGAGATTGTTAACGTTGTTGATAACTCTGCTAACACTGCTAATGTTAACAATGAGGAAGTTCACGTTATTGATAACTCAACTAACTCTAATAACAATACTATTTTTCCCCCTAGTGTTTGCAATGTAAATAATGAAGACGTTAACGTTAATGGTAACTCGACTAACAATAATAATACCTTTTTGACTTTTAATTTTTGCAATGTTAGTAATGAAGAAGTTAATTTTGCTGATAACTCTAATAATAATAATAATGATGATAATAATAATAATAATAATAATAATAATAATAATAATAATAATAATAATAATTTTATACAATCAAATTCTTCTGTAATTCGAAAAAATAATAGTGATAATGATTTATTCAATGAACGAAATTTTCAGGATAATCTAGCCAAATGCTTAGTAGATAATAAAATAAATTTAACGCAAAGTAAAGCATTATTAGATGTTTTACGGACTCACCCTCAATTAATATTTTTACCGAAGGATCCTCGATCACTCATAAAAACGCCTCGCAAAAAAATAGAAACAAAAATAGTTGCTCCGGGAGAGTACCTTCATATTGGTCTCGAATCAACGCTCAAATCGATAATATCGCGCATACCTTTAGAATCTATACCTGATGAATTATTCATTGACTTTAGTACTGACGGAGCAGAATTAAATAAAAAAGTTCAAATGTGGCCTATTCAAATTCGTATAATTAATTTACCTTGCTGTAAAAATCCTGAACTTGTCGGTATATATCAAGGGGAAAGTAAACCCAAAAGTTTTGAAGATTTTTTTAATGATTTTGTAACTGAAGCCGAACTTATTAATTCTAAAGGTGGCATTAATTATAATAATAGATTAATAAAAATTAAATTTCGTTGTTTTATCGGAGATGCTCCTGCTCGGGCATACGTTTTAAATCATGTATCCCACGTTGCTAAAAATCCATGCTCTAAATGTAAGGTAGAGGGTATAACTTACAAGAAGTCAAGGCGTTTTCCTGGTGTTAATCACCAATTAAGAACGGATGTAGAATATAGAAGTCTCGAAGATGTAGATCATCACAATGGTGAATCAGCGATACGTAAATTGCCGATGGATTTAGTAAATCAAGTACCTTTTGACTACATGCATCTCGTTTGCCTAGGTGTTATGAAAAAAATGATAGAATCAGTAATATTCGGAAAATCTGATGCTGGCAAATTGCAACAATTTGAAATAGATTTTTTAGCTAATCGTTTAACAACCCTACAAAATTATTGCCCGCGTGAGTTCGCGAGGATTCCGCGAGAATTGGATAAATATCATACATTTAAAGCAACCGAATTTCGTCAATTATTATTATACACTTTTATTGTAGTCTCTCCTGGGATAATTCGTGGTGATTATTATAATCATTTTCTACTTCTTCATACATCGATTCGCGTATTATTAAATGATTGTTCGCCGGAAGAAAATTTAGATTTTGCAGAGAACGCGTTAAAAAATTTCATAATTGATGCAGAAAATATTTACGGGTTACAATTTCTTACGTACAACGCCCATGGTCTTCTTCATCTGGTATCGGATTATAAAAATTATGGTTCACTGCATTCTACATCCGCTTTTACTTATGAAAACAGTATAAGACTCTGCCGTCCGTTTGTAAGGAAACCCGACCAACCACTTCAACAAATTAATAAAAGACTACAGGAGCAAAGTAACTTTCAAATTGATGATAACATTGAAGATAACAATTTAAAAAAATTTAAAGCTTATAAAATTCATAATAACGGTCCGATTAACGATTTGCTGCAAGATGATTCTGTCCAATATGAAAGTTTACAATCACTAAATTTCTTTTATTCTATTCATAATAATGATAACACTATAATTACAAATGATAATCGAATTGGCGTAATTCAGAATATAATTTTAAAAAATAATGTATACTTTTTTGCTGTACGATTTTTCAAAAATTCAAAGTCTTTTTACACGGTATTAGATCGACCTTCAGCAGACTTTGGAGTTTACTTATGTACTTTATTAGAAAAAACAATTTCAATTATATTATTAGATGAAATAAAAACTAAATGTTACCGCATGCCAACCTGGGTTAAAAAACCATTAAGTCCATACGTCAACGATGAAATATTAAATAATGCATTTACTGTAATTGAAATGTTATTGTAATCGAAGAAAAGTCAACTATTAATTCTTTATAAATTTCCGTCAAATGTAAAGCTATTTTTTTGTAATTGTAGTAAGGTGGAAACATTTAGTTTTTAACAATTTGTTCTTTAAAGTTTTTCAACTCTATTCACTATCCATGCTGTTTTAATTTGTTGTTTTTTTTTTTTACTTTACTAGTGAATCATTATGTATATTTTCTTTTTAGAGGGTTGATAAGTTTCCTTTGAATAAATAATAATTAGGATACGAGTTAGTCATTAAATTATTTGTTGCTATTTGATTATTTTTATATTTTACAAATACAAAATTTTCTACTTATTTAAATAATTCAAAGAACATTTATCTATGTTAGACTAGTATTAATTTCAAAATTATTTGAAATGTTTAAAGTTTACTATTACAAAAAAAATTATCTTCAATTAAACAATTTCTTTCAAGGAAGCAAGATACTTTTTTTATTGTTATTATTGGGATATCATTATTATTAGTATAGTAATATTAGTATAGTTGCTTTTAATTGATAAACTTTTATATATAACTGCACTGAGGTTCCTTGATTTTACTAATGAAATTTGTATTAAACTTTGTATTATCAGATATTCATCCAACTATTGAACCTAAAATTTGCTTTTATTTGGTTATTTTTAATATTCATTATTATACATATGAGTGATTTTTATAACTATTGACATTATAAAAAGCACTCAAAAACTTTTAATTTTGTGTAGAAGCTTAGTGTAGCAAAAATTTTTAATTTACACAATATTTTGTTTTCAGCAATACATCGAAATCAATTTTTGTGAGACCATAGAGTTCTACATATTTTTAAATTTGCCAGAGAGATTTATTTTTACATACCAGTCTCAGATAAGAATAGGTATGAAGGGAAATACCTTCTATAAAAAAAATAAACTTCTTTGGAGCATTACAGATGTAAATTTGTGGATTTTGCAACCATTCCAATTTGAATAAATATAATTTATACATTAATGACATTTAAGAATGAGTGGATCACTATCAGCTTCCATACTTGCAGGAAGGTAAAATAAGATGCCTGATAAAATTATTGCGATTTTGTATTTTCTATTTAAATAACATGAAAAAAATAAAAAATGAAAGCTTGGAATTTTATACCTCGGTAATGGCGTACTGTGCGAATAATAAGTCCAGGGTGCATTTTTGTCGAGAATTAAACGCTTTACGAAAAAGTCTTATCGATTTTTGATAAATCTATCTGTTCTAAAGTTATTTGAGCTTGGTCAAAACTATAGTAAATTTTTAGATCTGTTTACTTTTCCAATGAAACTATATGACTTGTTACAAAATGTCATGAAATCTTTTTTGTAGACAATTTTACTTCCTACAAATTATTTCGAATAAAGTATTTTCTAATTGCGCATAATTTTCAAGTTATTTTCATTTTAAAATCAAGGTCATTAAAAAAAATAATTCTGATCGATGTCAACAACTTGACATTCTAATGAAAATAATTTGATAATTATGCGGAATTAAAAAAAATTTTATTTGAAATAACTTGTAAAAAAAGTGTCAACAAAAAAATTCTATGGCTTTTTTTAATAAATCTGATAGTTTTGTCAAAAAAGTAAAAAGATCTCGAAATTTACTGTAAATTTGACTAAGCTACAAAAACTTTTGAATAGATAGTTTTTAAAAAAAATGATAAGAGATTTTTTTTGTAGAGAATTTAATTCCTTACTAAAGTGTATCCTGGAGTTATTCGTACAGTACGCCATTGTCGAGCTTCAACACTCCAAGCTTTCATTTTTTATTTTTTTATGTTCTTCAAATAGGAAATAGAAAATCGCAAGCGAGCTATTTGTAACTATTAATATTATGGGCTCTAATTTTATCAGACATCTTATTTTACTTTCCTACAAGTATAGAAGCTGCTGGTGCATTGAAAAAAAAGGTTGCCCTAAAATGCCAAACATATATATCGCTAAATCGTACAAACAGCAGAGTAAGCTCTTCAAAATCGAAAGAAATCTGTAAATATTAAAATGTATTCATCTTACATTTAAAAGTATTAATTTAATCAAATAGTCTTCATTATTGGATGGTGGTGCTGTTTTTGTAGTTATTACTTATTCCAACAAGGTTCTTCGATGTCCAGAATTTCAACATGTTTAGTAAGTAAATAAATAATCATTACGTCAATTATTTTTTTTAAGAATAATATCAATTACATCATTTGTTTTAGATGCTACCAGGCACATATCAGAAAAATGGAATGCTAATACATTGAGGGAACAGGAAAATATTTAACATTATTGTAATTTATGTCTTAATAAATATGTAAACTATTTTTGTTAGCAAATAAATAATTTTGATTAATTATCTTTGTTTAATGTGAAGTGAAAATGAAGTTTTCAACGAACAATTTATTTATAAAGAGATAGTTACAGGGATATTCGGTAACTTAATTAGTAATTGTTAGATATAAATATGTTGACAATAAAAATGTATAAAACTGAAATAAATTTTTTAACACCTTTACTAATTTAATATCAGTTTTATTGATAAGTTTTTTAAAATTTAAGTAAAATAAAAATTAATGACAGACAGTATATGAGACAAACGATAGTTTTAAAAATATGTAAATAAACGATTTAAATGTCTGAATAAAGAGTTTTAAATAACATTTGTAAGCATATTTTAAATTTTACACTTTTTCTTCTTTTCATTAATGATATTTGATGATTTTCAAAAAATATAAAAAAAGTTAAGCAATTGTGTGTCTCTTAATTTCAATATTATTAAGAATTATGAGTGTGAGTGTAATTGACATTTAGCAATTTTCTTAATTTTTTAATAAATAAATGTGAGAGAAAAAAATTAAAAAATGCGTAATCAGATAATTGAAAAATCAGCACGCACATTTTTTTAAATTTTACAATTTTAATTAATTAATTTATTCATTTAAAATTTATAAATTGTCTCATGTTTGCCCCATTCACACTCATAAAAAATTAAAATACGTCAGTTTCAATTGATAACTATGATTATATCATTGAATATAAAATAGGGTTAGTTTTAAACATTTTTTAAACAATAACCAACTAATGAAAATAATATGCACGACAATTGCAACTCCTTTTATTGTTTGCCATCTTTAGCTTTTGGAATCTTTTTTTTAAATTTTTGTCGTTAAGCGGAATTCCTCCTAGTTAACTTATTTCACCAACTTACTGGCTACTTCTGTACGCAATTCACGGTCATAAATATACTGAGAAATTATTGATGGGAAGTTGGTGGCAACTCTGATCATAATTTGATGTTAAAAAAATTCTGAGAAATTTCTGAGAGAAAGTTGTGTACAACTTGCCCAGAAACCTGACTATATCATTTTACCGTCAACTTTTTACGGTCCAACTTTTTGACGGAAACCTGCATTCTAGTTGCGGCTGCATACTGCCGCCAACTTTCTCAGAAAGTTGGCGGTAACTTGTAGCCAAAAGTTGTAAATGCTGAAGTTGTCGACAACTTGTCGTTAAGTTGGTCGGAAACTAATGAACGTCCAACTTTTTCACGATCAACTCGTGCTATCAGGGTGTACTTTCGTACGAATTTCCACTCCTCACTTTTTTTTCTAACTAACTACTTTATTAACTGAAAAACGCATGAACAAAAATTGATTTAAACTGAAATTTATTTTTATCTTTTGACTTCTAATTATTAACTAGTTTAATAAATTTTTTTCATATAAATTGCATTACAGCCAATTTTCCACGGGAGGACGTCAGGGGCAGCCATCGAGATATTCGTTGCTTAAGTTAAAAAATGTCGTCTGTCTGCTAACTTCAGGGTCATTAATTTCATCAAGTAATTAGAGTGGATTGGTTTAATTTATTTATATTAATCTTAAGCATTAATGAATTTATCATTATTAAGTTTTTTATTTGATTTTATAGTTGTAATAATTATTTTAAATATTCAAATATATAACCTAAAATATTCAAACCGCCAATTCAATTTAACAAGCCGCCATTTTGGATTTAGGTAATCTCTAGCGAAACTGGCCAGGCGCTAGCCAGTGCCACGTTTTTATGCTAGCTAGTGCCTTGTTTTACTCTAGCGAAACTGGCGAGGCGCTAGTCAGCGCCACGTTTCCATTTTTACTAGGGGCGCCCGAACGCACAAGGAATACAATTTAAACTATTTAGCCATACACTTAAATGAATTTGAAGTACAGTAAAAATAGTTAAATGTCAATTTTTACTTAGGTTTATATTTCACTGTAAATAACTGTAAAATAATTGAGTAAGCTAAACGATAATCGCGGTAGGATTTGTCTTTTTAGTTTTGTATGATTAATGTATTGTAACACAAAGAATGAATAATAAAAATTAAATGACTCACAGTAGTGCAATAAATGTGATTGATATTAATAATTATTTTTTTAACTTATTATATGTAACATACTCTAGAAATAATAAGTAATTTAAAAATTTTATTGCTAATTAAACTTCGATATGAGTTACAGGGTGACCGCAGAGAAATGATTCCGAAATTCCCTAATAATTTCCGACATTCTCGCTTTTCTCGGTTCGTGGCCACCCTGAGTTAATAAAAGGTACAATTTTTTATAATTAAAACAAATACACTAGTCCCAAAAATTGAAGGATAGAAAAAAAATTCGAAATTTTTGGGTGATTTTCAACATGCTGTAACTCGGTGAAAAATGATTGTAGAGTAAAAATAAAAAAAGCAAATTGTAGCCTCAAGTTTCTAGTTTTCATATCTGGACCTCAAATATTTTTATCATGCTCGGTTCCAAAGTAATCTTAAGAAAACTGACGCAAAAATTCCTCAATTTTTTTTTACTGTCGGTATGTGTGTAAGAAGCGTAAATTCGACAGTACAATCTCCATGTGGTACGCTTTGGAGAACGCTAATGCGGGCGGTAAAAAAAATTGAGGAATTTTTTTTGACAATGATAAATCATTGCGAATACAACGAAAAAAAAAAAATTTTGGAAAAAAAAATTTTTGAAAAAAAAAAAAATTTTTTTAAAAAATTTTTTTTTTTTCGATTTTTTTCGATAATCAATCTTTTTGATTGAAGAAATCAAGATTTCTGGTGATAAAAACATTTGGAAGTCGAAAAAATGACCAAAAACCGAGAAACTACCAATTATGGAGATTTTTGGCAAAATCGATAAATTTGAAGCTTCGGGACACTAAGAAAGAAAAATCGCAGCGCTTTGAAATTTTCAGAGTTTCTTCAGGACACTTCGAGGTTGAAAAAAAACGACGATATCCTTTGTTCATCCATTATATCCAAAGTTATGGCAAGATTTCCGAATATCCTTAAATATGCGAATTTAGACCTATTTCTTAATAAACATTATCACTTCGAAAAAAATTTTTTTATCAAAAGCAACTAATTTTGTCTAATAGAGAATGTTTTCCAGTTTTCAAAACCCTACTTCCATTCTCTGTACGACCAATACGTTCGGAGTTATTGATTATCAAAGCCAAAATGGACTTTTTTGCTTTGATCAATGATAACTCGGCGCCAACTTGACGTAGAGACTTTTTAAGCCCGCCAAATTCAAGGGCATAAAATTACCTAACAGAATTATAAGGTCAGATTATCCAAAAAAGTTTATTGAAGCCCATAGACTTGTTGAAAGACGAGCCAAAATTTTGATAATTTTTTTTTCGTCAGTTTTCTTAAGATTACTCCGGAACCGAGCATGATAAAAATATTTGAGGTCTAGATATGAGAACTAGAAACTTGAGGCTACAATTTGCTTTTTTCATTTTCACTCTACAATTATTTTTCACCGAGTCACAGCATGTTGAAAATCACCCAAAAATTTCGAATTTTTTTTCTATCCTTTAATTTTTGGGACTAGTGTATTCGACATATTCAATAACTAAATTACGAAAAATCAGTGATTATACAGTACGTGCTGTTATCCGTATCAGAGTGAAGTTAAAAGACTCAAGCCACTGGTTATCGCTTTAAGGACGGAGTTGATATCAACAAAGATCTTCCTAGCTTTAAGAAATGTAATTTCTGAATTAGAAAACAGTGCTGTTAACTCAATTGTTGTACATCGGGACAGCAAGTTGAGGAGACTTCTTTAAGACTCATTAGGTGGAAATTTTACTACACTGATGATCGCCTGTATCAGTCCAGCTGATGACAATTTAGATAAAACTGAGTACTTCGAGATATTACAGGATTCAACTGCTGATGCTAATAGAGAACAGCACCGTTTTAATGACGGCATTCATTTAGGGGAGGACCATACGAATCATACCTTCAGACAAGTTGAGAGAAACAACCAAGTACAAAACGTAAACTGAGAGCTCGCTGTCGAACAATAATTGATTACTCAGCTGCTCCATAATGTTTCCCAAATCGCAGAGCACACTAAAGATGTCCAGAAAATGGCGTTTGAAATTACAAATCTGCAAGCAAAGAAATATAAACTTTTTATGCGTACGCTGGAAAATGACCAAGTTAACTCGGCGAGTGCTAAGCTGGCCGAGACTCGTCGGAAAAAGGTCCAGGAACTGGAAAAGAAAATCACTGAGTTAACACGTTAACGTGCTGACCACAATCGTGTTATAAAATTGAAAAAGAAATCTGATCCGTAACTTCTAAGAAAGTTACCGAAGATAATAATTTTATTTTATTTAAACTAATTTCTTATCAATTAATTAATTAATTAAATAAGTAAATTTTAATTTTTGAGCTGATCCTTATTAAAAAACTGGAAAGCAATAAGCAGTAAAAAAATGTTAGACATTTATAAACCATAGCATTTTTTTGACAGAAGATATATAATTGAAAAAAAAAAAAAACAAACAAAATTGTTGTTAACATTTAGATGAAAATTAGAAATTAGAAGAAAAAAATTTTTTAACATTTTTTTTAAACTCGATACAATAAAATATGGATATTAGGGTGATTCATTTTAGACCACCATTTTTTTTTTCAAGTCCTACTCAAAAATCTTGTAGCATATGAAAAATGAAAAATTCTCACCAAATTTGAGCTCTTAATTTCAATTTGTAGAGGTCTCTCAACGAACTTTTAGTTTTTCCATTTAAATAACATGGGAAAACTTTTTTTTTTCATTTTTTACTTCCGCATCTCACCTAAAAATTTTTTTTTCGAAATATCGTTCCGACATTTTTATAGTAGGCTAAATGCTTTACAAAAAAGTTCCTTGAGTCGAGTCTGTAAGTTCAATATCTCCATCATAATTTGCGTTGCAAATTGTGATTTTTGTGGAAACCCTGGTGGAAATATTTCCCAGAAAAAAGTCTAAGAAATTCTTCAGAAGTCAGAATAAAACTTTCTGGAAGTCTTACTTTTTCAGAAAAGTAAAACAAAACACCCCAAAAATCTTAAAAAGTCCTACGAGCTCAGAATAACTCCTCAAAAGTCTAATATTTTCTGAAATTTCGGACTTTGTAGAAGAGTTATGAAGATTCACTAAGATTAATTCAGAGTTCAATGAAAAAACACGGAGAACACGCAAGAAGAGTTGTGAAGAGTTACTAAGACTAATTCAGAGTTTAATGAAGAAAACAGGGAATGCAAGAAAGAGTTTTTCAGAAATGTTAAGTTTTATAAATTCTTATAAAATAAATATCAGTTTGGAGAGAAAAAAAATATTGATGCAATCAATCAAATCGTTATAATATTCAAAAATATATTTTGATCATTCTTAATTTTTTTCTGGTACATAGTTTTACGAGATTCTTTTGAATAGAGAACTTTAAACTTTACTACATAACCTAAAATATTTGTTACCTCATTTAATTAAAAATTTCTTGACGTATCAATATAATACTGGTTCGTTTGAAAGGAAAGATGACAAAAAAAAACCGATGTAAAACTTTTTTATTTCATCACCAACGTTTCGTCAACTTTGTTGACTTCTTCAGGGCTCCACCATGAGGAACATTATTACAAATTATTAAAATTCACAATCATAAAACATATTTATATAAAGACAAATATGCAACGATAAATTATAAATACTAAAAGATATAAAAAAACTTTACCAAAATTAGACGTTTTACATATTAGTCAATTTCACAGATATCAAAATGAATCCCCACATTGACATTGACTAATATATAAAACGTCTAATTTTGGTGAATAGTTTTGTTATATATATTTTAGTATTTATAGAGCCCTGACGAAGTTAACAAAGTTGACGAAACGTTGGCGATGACATAAAAAAGTTTTACATCAGTTTTTTTGTCCATCATTCCTTTTAAACTAACCATTATTATTACAATGGACAATGGAGAGTTTAACATGAATATCAATATAATGTATAACATTTTGAAACACAGTAATGGATCATTCATAAAAATATAAGAACAAAAATTTTTTTAGCTTAAAAATTGAAAATTATTCGAAATAAGTGCACATAATATGTATTTGGATTATGACTAGTTAACAATATGAAAAATCTCTTTCCCAAAAGTATAAAGTTACGTGGTCCTCCACTAAGTACGGAAAAAAGCAATTTAACATCCTATTGTAATTTTTTTTTTAATAAATATATGTGTATACATGATTTAGAGAAAAAAAGAAATCTTTACAAAATTTTTTTTATACAAAATTATTAACAAACATGGTTAATATATGTAAGATAATAAATGACAAACTATTAGGATTTTTGCTTGAAGTTGATTTAATCACCATAACATCCTTTTGGTATATTTATTATATAATATTTTGTTCCTATTTTTTTTAATATTCCGGGTCGCATTATAGAGTTTGGTTTACATACATATAAATCATTAGTTATAAGGCACTCATTGATGCTATGAACAGTTACGTGTCGAGTAGAGTGGAAAAATTTTCCTGTGTGTTTTATTTCCTGGTAGAATATTTTTATTTCTTCATTTCCGTTTTTATCCTCGAAACAACAAATATTGCTTATCATTCCTTTTTTATCATCTTTTAACATTATTATCGTATCATCTATTTTTTGACACAAGCGATAACTTTTCGATGTGTAACGGTTTCCGTCATAAATCAATCTATTGTATGACTTACATTTAACAGGAGTAAAATCAATTGCTTTTTTTTCTGAATCATTTAAGTTGTATTTTTTTCCATTCCCTATTAAAATACAATCATCAATTTTAAATATATTTTTAAGACGGCCTGTTAAATTTCTTTCACAAAATTTGTGAAATGCATCACTAAGTTTAAACCGTTCGCTGAAAGCAGGGAGTGATTTTTGAAAAAAATATCTTCTTGCAATTTGAAGACCTACATGAGAAGGACTTTTTTTCATCTTTAAAATGAAGTGATTTTCATTTTCAAAGCAAAAAGTATTATGTGCCCACAGTGGACCTAAATTAGCTACACTATTGACCATATGTAAAAGTAAGTGTACATTATACGTCATGTGTTCTGATCCAAAATATTCTTGATAGTAGGAAACATATCGAATAAGTAATCCGTCTGCAGTTTGTAGCATTCCAATTGTAATTTTATCTTCCAAAAGAATCGTCACAGCTTCCACAAGTAATGCCAAGTGGTCCAAGTATTGATGTGGAATTATTTGACTTAAACATAGTAACGAGTAAAAAAGCAACCATGAACGCCATTCTGAAGCTTTCCACTTATTTCTTTCAATTATATCTCGCGGTGATCGTGTTATAGATGTTGGGTGTTTAAATGTTAATAATATTCTATTGATTGCTTCCAGTTGATTAGGACTTCCCGCATAATATTCTTCTCCGAACGATGATAATAACAATTCTGTATGTTGTTTCACAGTTCCAAGCAAAATTGAATGTAAATAGTCGGGAGACATTCCGTCAACTAAATCAAAATATTTTAGATTCATTAATTGTGATGGACCCCATACACCTGTAACATCTTGTCTGTACTCATTTTCACTCGCCAAAACCATTTGATCTTTTATAGATTTATCAGTTCTTTTTACTGGTACTTTCGTTAACATAGTAAATTTACAACATTTATTTACAGTTTCCGTAGGGTGTTCACAAAACGTACACCCATATCTACCATTATATTGCTTCATGTTAAGCATTTTACACCTAGCAACAGAATCGACACAAGCACACAGTGGAACAAATTTACTTGTAATGGTTTGTTCACCAAATTTCCACTTTAAACCTTTATTAGATAAATCGTTTGCTTCATCAACAAATGATTTCAAAAAAAGATTAATATCAGGTTCTACTTTGTCTACCCAAAGACCAGTCATTATAAGATGTTTTGATTTTAATTTTGGCGGCAATTCATTTATAGTTACGTATATGGGCCAAATTGAAAGATTGCTAGATTTTGCTGCCTGGCAACCATCGGTATTAAAAGTGTAGGAAAAATTGTATTTATTACATAAAGGATTATTTGGTCCAGGAGTTGATAATTTTTTATAAATGTGTCCATCGGTTATATTTTTTATGGAATTTTCTTCTTCATCCTCTTCATTTTCAATAAGATTTAATAGTACTTCTTGAACTTCGGAACTTTCGAGAATTTTTTTCAATTGACTAGCAAAGTCTAGGGTTAAAAAATACGATATGTTCGATGAAGTGTAATGTTTTTCACAATTTTGGCAAACAAATTCGTTACTATTCAACGTTGAACGGACGCCGAAATAATAAAAACATTCATTGCAATATAAATGATGTGAGAAATTATTATTATTCATTTCCAAGATTTGGAATAATTTAAATTTCGATGCTGGAACGACATTACTTCCAAATAATGTGTTGATCATAGATAGAATACCAGTTATAGCTTTCCATGTCAAAGACTCTTGAGCCCCAAGCATGAGTGTCATCATCATTGCTTCTCCGCGTGTAACTGAAGTACATTGACAGAGCGGTTGATTGTAACAGTAAGTATCAGATTCTTCACTTCCAGAAGTTTTCTAAAAAATGAAGTAAACTCATTAATTATTCGCTACTTATTGCGCTAATAAGTTGATGGAGTTCAAAAAATTTTCGATTTATGAAATATAAGGAAAAATTCTCTGTAAGTTTCAGCCCTTAATTCTTATTTTAAGTACTTTGCATTTGGTTTGAAGTTTTCCCATTTAAAATACATCGGGAAGTTAGGATTTTTTTTCTCAATTCTGTAAATCTCTGCCGCATTGTAACTTATCGGGTCAGTGTTTGTGGCATTTTTTAATTAATTTGATACTTTTCAAAATTCACCCAAGTAATTTTACTGAAACTCTAATTGTTTTTTTCTATACTATTTCTAAAAATCATTTTTTTTTTTTTAATAATGATGTAGATATTTATTTGATTTTGACTAAATAACGAAATTTATAGTAAAGATACAGGTAACGATTTTTTAGGGAATTTATTTCTTTACAAAAAAGGTCCTTTTAGTTAAGTGGCTCAAGTTCTTCGTTTACGTGATATAGGGATTTTATTAATTTTGTGAATAAAATATTTGTCAAAAATTTTTCCGAAGCTTATCAAATTCAATCCTTCATATTTTCATTAATGGGTTTTAATTAATAATAATAAAATTATTTACTTATTTAAATTTAAAATTGAAAGTAATTTGGTCTAATTTAAAAGAAAAATATTTTATCTACAAAATTAATAAAATCCCTATATCACGTGAACAAAGAACTTGATTCACCTAACTAAGAGGATATTTTTTGTGAAGAATCAAATTTTCTAAAAAATCATTACCTGCGTTTTTACTGTAAATTTCGTTATTTAATCAAAATCAACTAAAAACCCGCATCATTATAAAAAAAATCGGTCTATCAGTTGACCCTGTGGACCAGCCCCAAAACTTCCCGCCCATTTCGAGCTCCTCGAGCTCGAAAAATTGTTGTGGATACATTTTCGAGCTCTTCGAGCTCGAAAATACTTTTGTATGACTTTATTTTCGAAAAATAACGTTTTTTACCATTTTTTATACAACGATATCTCTCGAACGAATAAACCGATTGAGACGTTCAAGGTGGCAATCGACGCGTTTTATTGAGTTCTACAACTGATTAAATTTTGAAATTGATTTATCGAGTCGATTTTGAGAAATTTCCAAAATACTAAAAAAAATTTTTTTTTTATTCTTTCGTTAACGGTTTCTCTTGAACGAATGAACCGATTCTAATGGTTGAGGTCGCATTCGACGCGGCTTACAAAGTTTTAGAGCTGATTAGATTTTGGAATCAATCCATCGAGCGAATTAAAACTTATTTAAAAAAACATTTGTGAAAAAATTTTATTTTTGAAATATCTCCGAACGTACCCTACCAATTAAGCTCAAATTTCCAGTGTTTATAGTAAATAATAAGCCGCGTCGAATGACATCTCGAAGATCAAAATCGGTTCATCCGTTCAAAAGTTACATAATATTTACATACGTACGTACGTACATACAAACATACACTCGGACATCATCTTGAATTTAGTCAGAATAGCTTCCTAGAACCTGAAAACGTCGACATCTGTTAGAATTTCGATTTTCACAAATCGGGGTGAAACCAATAACTTCCCGAATTTTCGAAAATTTGCAATTTTTTAGCAGGAAGTAAAAAAAAGAAAATTATTTTTAAAAACTACAGAAAAAACAATTACAGTCTCAGTAAAATTACTCGGGAGACTTTTGAAGCGTATTAAATTGTTTTAAAAATACCGCAAACTCTGGCCCGATAAGTTGCAATATGCTGAGATTTACAGAATTGAAAAAAAAAAAATACTAACTTCTCTAGGTATTTTAAATGGGAAAACTTCGAAAGCAACTGCAAAGTACTTAAAATGAAAATTAAGTGCTGAAACTTGCAAGGAATTTGCAAGGAGTCAGAATACCAAAAAAATGACCCTGCTAAAACGGCAACTTAATTTTAATATAAAGGGGTGTTTCGTCACGATTTTCTATTTCCCATTTGATTAACATGGGAAATTTTTTTAACTTTCCGCTACGAAAATTTCAAATTTTCAAAAAAAAGGAAGTTATAGGTTTTGTTCTGATTTTCGAAAATCGAGTTTTCATCAGATGTCGACGTTTTGAGGTCCTAGGAAGCTATTCTAAATATTTCCGGATGGACGTCCACGCGCGCGTGTGTGTGTGTGTGTAAACTTTTTTTGTCCGATGATATCTTTGGAACAAATCAACCGATTTCAACCTACTTGGTGACAATCAGTAGGACTTACCAAGACTTAAAATTGATTAAATTTTTAGGTTCGATTGGTCATGTAGTTTATAAGTTATATGATAAATAAAAATTAAAAAAATCTTTTTTAGGTTTTCTTGCGTATAATTCATAAACCACTTGCTCGATTGGTAACGCGCGTTTTCATCCCGCGACAAAAAATCTCCGACAAATAATCCTCCGACAAAATATCTCACGGACAAAATATGTCCCGACAAAAGATCCCCGGACAAAATATCTTCGGACATAATATCCCCGACAAATTATTTTTCGATAAAATTTCCACGATTTTCGTGAAAATCTAGGACTCTAAATAGGTAGTTATTTTTTATTTATGAATTCCCACAATTTTCCTGAAAAACAAGCACCCAAATTTATTGTGAATAGTATAAATAAACATTAAAATTTTGTCGGGGATATTATGTCCGTACATATTTTGTCGAGAGATATATTGTCCGTAGGATATTTTGTCGCGGGATGAAAACGCGCGGAACCTGCTCGATTCACCACAAAATGTAATCAGTTTTAAATCTTGGTGATCCCTTTCGATTACTATCAAGAACGTTCAAATCGATTGATTCGTTCCAAAGATATCGTCGGACTAATATTTTATTTTTTCAGTGAAGGTATGTTTTATCGGTCTAATAGATTTTTTAGCTCAAAAAATTAAAAAATTTACAAGTAGTAATGTTTTCGAGCTTCCTGAGCGGGAAGTTTTGGGGCGGGTTTGCAGGGTCGGGTGGTTTTCAGATTTTTTTTTTAAGTTCGAAATTTTATCACGCATTAGCAAATTGAGGTATCAGAAAAATCAATAAACATATTTGTTGGAAATTGAACGCCCTATAAAAAGTTTTTTTATCATTTTTCGATAAGTTCAATTTTTCAAAAGTTATTCAAGGTCAAAGCTTGATTCGTTGTTAATTTTATCACTATTCAACTTTTTTGGTGAAACTATCAGATTTATCGTAAAATATTATGAAACCATTTTTGTCGACAATTTTATTTCTTGCAAATTATTTTGGATAGAGTTTTTTTAAATTCCGCATTGTTGCTGACGAAAAAAAAATCCAATGCGTACTAGTATTTTAAAAGCCTGTGACTTGGTCAAAAATAAACCATATAGCTATTTTTTTTTGTTAATTCTCTTTGTTTCGGGGTGTAGTTTTTGAAAAAAACAATAAAATTATTTATAGGTGTTTTCGATTTATTTTCCACTTTTTTGAAATAAATCAACAATTTTACGAGGTTTACCAATTTTGTTTCTCAGTTTTTTGAAAAAAATCGAAATTTTTTTTATGATCACTACTTGAAATTTTTTTTTCAATAGACTTTGAGATTTTTTTTTTGCGTCTTCGAATCGCTTCGAAGTATTGTTATAAGAAATATTGTATACTGCAGAAAAATTTTTGCTTCAATCAATTAAAAAAAAATCATCAATTAGGTGATTTTGAGGATGTACGAAAAATCTTAAACTTTTTTTTGAGAAAGAAACAGCATAAATACAACAATATTGCTTTATTTTTCTCAAAAAGTTCATTTTAAAACAAAGAAAATAAAAATAAAATTTCATTTGCTTTACTATTAACCAATCGACAAGCTTTTAAAAAAGAAAAATCAATTTTTTTGAAAAAATCACAACTCGATTACGGTTAAAAAAAAAAATCAAAACAGCTTCTGTTACTGAATACAACTTTCAAAGAATCTAAGAATTTAAAAGTCGAAGTGCTCGATTAGGCATGGAAAACTCCATATACATTATGTATATAGTGTAAGCCGTCTTACAATATTTTAAGCTTCACACAGTTGAAAATTTTGTGTTCTTGTGTATAAAAATTCAATGGTTAAATATTTCGTGTCAATTACTCTGTACTATCAAGTGTAAATTTAAGTATAGTTAAATGTGTTATTTGATCTCAAGAAGTTTTAAACCTGTGTTATTGTTAGATACAAGTATAATGTGTTAAGCTAATACAAAAAATTGAGTGGACCATTTGAGATATGTGATTTGTGTTAAATTTAACACAAATTTTTCAACTGTGCATTTATTTATAACATCACACTGAAATTTTTCATTAAATTAAAATTATTCACAAGTAAAAAAAGTAACTTTTAATATCGAATTCAATCAGGTTTGACAAGCCGATATCAATCCTAATATTTTACAATATGAAGAAAACAGTAATTGTTAAATACACATTCGAAATCGCATCTTTCATTCAAAGAAATAACTAGACTTATTTAAATGTAAAAAAATTAACTGTTACATAGAATCATTTAGCTAAGAAAAAAAAGCTGGGTATGTTACAACTTTTATAACTAGTTTGATTTATTATTTGAAAACATATATACCTGGTTAAACTTGTTATTAGAACCCATACAAAAATCTTCAGCCGATGGTGAGTCTTCAGCCTACGAAAAAAAAATAGATAATTATAATATTTAAAATTTTTTTTTATTTCATTAACTAAACGTTAGTAACTTACGTCAAACCAAATTTCTCGGTCCAGAGTTTCTGTATCATAGTCTCCATATATCCAGGAATCAGGCACTGTATGGATTGTAGTTGAGCTTTGATCATAGATAGGAGAAGCAATGATTTCATCCACATTTTCTACTGACGATAAGTTGTTATCTTCAGAAATTTCCACGTGAGGCAATAAATTAGTTGCATTTGTATCATGATCATCAACAGTTTGATTGTAAAGTTGATTACCTTTATTTGCAGTTGTATCCTAACGAAAAAATCAAAATATTATATACATAAGTGTTTTTTACAAAATATTTAAAATTTATATTCATAACATTACAATTGTTTGAATGAAAGTATCATAAGTTTTTTATGACCCTAAAGTTAGCCGACATCCGTCATTTTTAATATAAAAAATCTTATAACTTTACTAAAAAAAGTATTTTCAAATTTAAAAAAAATACTCGTGTAGATTTTTCAATTTTCTAGACGCGTATTTTTTTAAAAAAGATCAAAAAATACATACTCGACTTATAATTTGAAATTAAAGAAAGTTTAAGATTACTGATTTTTTATTTAAAAATTTTACAAACGTCATAAATTTTTGATTTTTACTTATTAATTCTTACTTAATTTTTCGAAATCTAGACGAGTATTTTTTTTATTTTTCACTTTGCCAAGTTTTAATCTGAAAAGCAACTGTTACCTGCTATTTTTGAGTATACTCAATACAAAATATTTTATAAAATATTTTGTAATTAAAAAAGAAAAAAAAAAAAAAAATAATTTCAATTTTGAAAAAATAATCGTGTAGATTACTTAATTTTCTAAACGAGTAATTTTTTAAAAGAACAAAATTCATGACTACAAGTGGGGACTCATAGTCATAAACACGGGAGCCTCCGACTGAAAATTTTAAATAGAAATTAGCTTTTAATTAATTATAAATTTATGAATTTTTATTTAAAATAACAATTCGAGTTTTTTTGTTCTTTTTAAAAAAAAACTACTCGTTTAGAAAATTATGTGATGTACACGAATATTTTTTTAAATTTGCAAATTTTTTTTTTTTTTTTTTTTAAATTACAAGATATTTTATTTAAAATTGGCGGGTAACGGTTGCTTTACGGATTAAAACTTGGCAAAGTGAAAAAAAAATACTCGTCTAGATTTCGAAAAATTATATGTAAAAATCAAAAAGTTATGAGGTTTGTAAAAATTTTGAAATAAAAAATCAGTAACCTTAAAATTTAATTTAAAATTATAACTAGAGTATGTATTTTGTGATCTTTCTTTAAAAAAAAACTCGTCTAGAAAATTAAAAATCTACACGAGCATTTTTTAAAAATTCAAAAAATATTTTTTTTCTAAAGTTATAAGATTTTTTATTTATAAAATGGCGGATATCGGCTAACTTCAGGGTTATTTAATTATTATCCAAGAAATAAATAAATTTATACTTACAGCGCAACGAACTTTTTTTATTTTGTCATAAAAAGTTGATCGCGGCATAACGCCGTCACCATCAGGACCCAAATATAATTTATAAGGGCCTCGCTTCATTCTTCAATTTCACTTGTAATAACTTATCACGATGAATTTATATTAAAAATACAATAGCCTGTCTTAATTAAAATGAATAGAAGTAAAACTATCACTCTTATCTGACTAAATAATACTAAATTGAGGTTTGAAAGTTTTATTAAGCTACACTATTATATACTTTACAAATTTTCAGTCCTTATTGTAGGCTATTATTCACATAATTCACTAATCAGATAACTGATCACCACATACAATTTATATTTCAATAAAATAATATTTCACTTTGGCTGTTCGAATAAAGCAACTAAATAATGCAATTGATTTATTTCACGATATCAGAAAAATCACATTTCATCTAATTACATTTGTCAGACACGTACTCATGAGCATGAGATCTACACAAATGACTATAATTTATGACGATAAGCGTGTCAGTCTAAATATAGTCAATAGACGAAATGCTTCCTCTTTGTTTACTTTTGGCTGTAGCTAACCCGTGTTATGAGTGCATCCAGATCACGTGTAACTCAAGGCGCTAAAGTTCTTTCAAATTGTATTGGCTCTTGCAGGGGTGAAGTAACATCTTAAGTCAGAAGGATCTCTAACTTCCTACTCTTCAGCCTTGCCCCTCTTATGCTTGTATATACACATGCTTACATATACATTCGATCCTTCATGTATTTGTATATCTATATTTACTAAATATAGCTATACTAATACATGGAGTGATCAAGTACTACATCTTTTACCTTATTATATTTATTAAAACTTGATATTTCTATCCCTATCAAGCATGTATAAAGAACATATTTTTAATCCCTCTATATATATATATATATATATATATACATATATATATATATATATATATATATATATATATATATATATATATATATATATATGTGTTTTTATAATTATATTTTTTATATATTCGAACAATTTATATATTTAAACATACTTTTTTTTATAAATTTTTTTCATAGGGGGGGAGCTCGAGCTTTGTTTTTCATGTGAATTATTAAGAACGTAATAAGTTATTACTAATAACTAATTATTCATCATTAATTAAGTAATTAATAAGTAATTTAAAATTTAAAAAAATTACGATAAAGCACCATTAAAATTTGAAAAAACAAAAAACATTTAATTGTTTTAAAGGCGAGTCAGTACTCGAGTAATATTTTTTGTTTAGATAAATAATAAATTCAAAAGATAGTGACGATAACGACGGATCAAAAGTAAAAAAAAAAAAAAAACAAAAAAAAAAATTTCCTTCCAAGCCGAGTCTTCATGCGGTACTCTGGTACGCCGCATGGAGAGGGTAAATCATGACGTGTGATGTGCCTACACTTTTAACAACAACACTTGATACCTCTACCCCCGTTTTGAGATAAATGGTTAGTCTGTGGTGTTTTTATGCGGTAGAGCGCGTGCCGTGCCTATTGTTCATCCGTGTAAGCATTCGAACTGTCGTTCAGTCGTGTTAAGTGACCCAAGCGAATCAAACAAAAGCAAATTTCTAAAATGAAGTACGCATTGGTATTAGTACCTAAAGAGGCTAATAAAGAACTGATTGTTAGCACTAAATATATAAAAAATTTCGTTAATTATAACCGATGGACAAAAAATAATGTTTTTCATTACCAGAGGGACGAAAGAAAATTCAAATGTGTGATACTACATATTGCAGGTAAGGTCATTGAAATAAAGTTTCTTAAATAATTTAACTTCGATATTTTTTAAATTACCGAATCACTTTTTTGTAGATTTTTTTTTTTTTGATATTCACATTATGAATAATATTTCAAGATTGTTGATTGAATGTGGCCCAATTAACTGTTTTGTATGTTATTCGGTGAAATAAGTTTTGTACAGACAGTTGTCAATAAGTTTTTAATGCAAGCACATATTAAATATCTTTTATTTATGTAATAAATAGAAATCATATGAATATTATGAATTACTGACATTGAAATTAATTATGAATCACTAATAGAATGTAACTTTATTTCGAAACATTATAACCCCTTAAAAAAAATTGATGAAAAAATAGATTTTTAATCGCTAACTTTTGGTTAATTTTCCTATATATTTTTTATATTTTAAATTTAATTAAAATATATGAAAAATATAATTATGCAAATATAAGAAAAATATTTTTAATTCAACCAACAACACATGGAAAAAAATTTGAAAAATTTATATATTTATAATAATAAAATTTTCCGTGCATCACTCGAATTTGTAATATAATCACATTTTCCATGTAAGTGTTTATATTGGGTCATGTCAATATTTTTATCTCGAAAAAAACTTAAATTTCACTGAATATATATTATTATTTTAATTCATCAATTACAAAATATTCGTTATTTTTGCAATTAAAATAAATATGATAAAAATGGTAATTTAAAAAAACAATAAAACATTGAATGACAATTTTTACGTTGTATTTTATAATACATTTACTTTAGGTAAAAATATTATTTAAGTATAATTTCAATTTACATTATTTATTGCAGTATTCTAATAAAGTATTCAAATTCATGCACTATATTACTTAAATTATAATTATAAAATTGCAAATCGCTCACCTGACTACACGGAAAAAAAAGATTTCTTGGCGTAAAAAATTTTTTCTTGTTCTAAAAAAATTTTTACTTGACCCAAGAAATTTTTTGTATTATAAAGTGAAATCAAAAATTTTCTTGGGGTGAGAAAAAATATTCTTGAAATAAGAAAAATTTTTGTCTTCAATTCATAATACAAAATATTTCTTGCGCTAAGAAATTCTTTTTTTCTGTGTCCTATTTTAAATCGAAGGGCTTGAAGTGTATTCACTTCTTGCTGTTTTATAAACTTACTGTAATAAGTATGTGTCAAGTGATATTATAAATTTCAGATACACAAAAGGAATTACTTGATCCGGACCTTCGAATTCGATATCCTGTCATCACAAACCCTTCAGCTTTGGATTCATCTAGCGACGAAGAAGAAGAAAAATCGGGAATTACTTCCGCTAAGACAATTAGAAAAGTATATACCCAACTATTTACCTTGAAAAATTTACATTAAACAACTATTTATGCAAGTTAATATTTTTTACTTTATACATTTTCAGAACAAAAAGCAAGCTGAAATAAGATCAAAGAAACAAAGAACAGAAAATATAATTGAGCTTTACAAAGTAAGTAGCAAAATAAAAAAAAACAGTTTGCATAAATCCAGCTATAAGAAAAAAAATAGCAACAAGATTTTTATACACAACATAAATACATCATTTTATTTTATTATTTATTTATTTGTTTTCATTTATCGTTTGTTTTAAAACTTGTTCAAGACTTCCAGTGAAACAAATTTACCTTGTAACACCAAACAAATTAACGACATACCAAAAAAAGCAGATTATGAAAATGCTGATTTGCCTATAAGTTCGTTGTCTACAATTGATACAGAAGAAAACGTATATGTTGAACCTATAGTCATTATAAAAAATCAAACAAATAACAACCAAAATGCAGGGAAACGGCTTAAAGAGAATGCTGTGAATGAAATGAGTCTACAAGGAAACGATTTCGAAGATGATCTGCTGAAAGGACCGAGTGAGCAAGAAACGTATGACGAGATGGCTCAATTCGAAACAATGAGTGATTTTCAACACGATAAAAGCCCAGAAAGTAGAAAGGTATAAATTTTTCAACAATTTAGGGATAACTTAAAAGTTAGAGTATTTTGTAAAAAATCAGACATTTGTTTTTTTTTTTATGAAACAATGTCACGTTTAGTTTTTACATAATTTTCGGCCACACATGTAATTTTTAAAAGCGTATGTTTTTTTCTTATAATTTTTAGTTACGTGACATTTTTTAAAAAGAAAATTTAATCACAGTTCTCCGAACATTATTCGATTAGAACGTAAATAAAAATTAAATTAAAGTAAGTAAACAAAAAAAAAATTTTCGACCACAAAAAACAAGTTTTAATTTTTTTGTTTTCTTTGACTTTTTCTGACATTTCTTGGATATTTTTTGTTTTTTCTCTTTTTCCCTCACATTTACTGAGTAACTAACGCAACAATAAAAGAACAGAAAAGAAAAAATTATTTTTTCATTTTGATTACAATTACATAATTAAAGGAACAAAACTTGTTCCTTTAATTGTTTAGCAAAACTTTGATCGATCACCCCCAAAAAACGGTTCGGTAGAACAATTTGAAAATTTACAAGGTTATTGGGAGTACATTAAACTAAAAAAGTCCCTGGCAACATAAATTTTTTATCGATATTTACAGAGTAACGGTTGATTTGCTAAAAAACCGAAAAAAGTCTTTTTTTTTGTACTTCTAATGGATGTTAAAAATAAAAAAAATTTTTTTTTTTCTAAAAACGATGAGAGGGTCTTGTAGAGAATTTATTCAAGTTTTTAACGCCGCCCTCAACTTTCTGGTAAATCCAAAAGTGCACGACTCTGAATGCTCATTTGCAAAAAAAAAAAAAGAAAAATATACGTTAAAAGTTCCAAGGACAGTTTTTTTTCCTTTCTATTACAATAGAAATTTAAATTTCGCTCCGAAAAATAGTCGGATGTATTTTTTCGCGCAGGTGCGACTGCTGTGACGAAAATATATGTAAAAAACATATATAGATATACATAATTAGTAAAGTTCTTTTCATTAATTATAATTAAACCGCGCCGAATTTGATGGTCATTCATGACACACTTTTTCTTCGGCCCTAAAATAATCTTTTAAAAAAAAAGTAATACAAATGGCTTTTTTCTCGAGTTTTTGTGTTTACGGGTTACGGACACTTTTTCTAGTGCTTGACAGGAAACTTTTTTTTACATTTTGATATTTCTTTAGTTATTTAATACGTTAAATTAGTCTTTATAAGTAATAAAATTAATCCTTATTAAATTTTCTGTCCGACGATGTGTAACTTGGTTGAGCTCCGCGGACTATCAAAAATAAAATAGTAAAAACAGTGGCGAAAAAAAGGCAAGCTAAATTTTTCGATTGTAAAGCACACTCTACTACTTCCCATTAAGAGTTGTGTAAAAAAAAAAAAAATTATAGCTAAAGCATCATACTAAGTAGTTCTGGTACGGGAAACCGAGGCAAGAAGGCCCCCATGAAAATTGGATGACAAAAATTTTTTTTCTTCTAATTACTCTAAATATGATATATTTACGCATTTTTAATCCTACGGATGATACCTTGGGCAAAATGGACCAGTCCAAAAAATATGAAAAATTCATTTTTTCAGAATTTTCCGGCTGATGCACTATGCCTGGGCCAAATTTAGTCACTAAAAATATTCGAAAATAATAATTTTTTTTTATTGAATGAATAAATTTTTTTAAAAAAGCAAAATTATCTATAATGTAAGAAACCAAAAAAAAAAAAAAAAAAAAAAAAAAACATTTTTTGGATGAAAAGTAATGGCAAGTAAAAAATATAGAATTTTTTTTCTATCAGATACCAAGTAGTAGTTAATCGAATCGCAGGGAAACGATTTAGGGGAGCCTGGGGCATGACGGTCTTCTTAAGCCGGTTTTTTCTTTTTGTGGCTTGCAACGATCAAATTCGTTTATTTTCCGTCTATTTCAAATGAATCAATCGAAATTTTGCAAAAAGTCTAAAAAAATAATTTTTTTTTAATTTTTCGTAAAGTTATGACCTCTATAATGTTTTTATTATATTTCAGGTCAATATGTGATTTGTGGGGCAAAATGGACTACTCGAAAAAAAAAATTGAAAACGGGAAATAAAAAAATAAAAAATTTTTTCGTTACAATTTTTTTTTTCGAGTGTCCCATTTTACCCCACATATCACATATTGACCTAAAATATGATAAAAACATTATAGAGATCATAGTTCGACAGAAAAGGGAAAAAAAAATTTTTTTTCGTTACAATTTTTTTTTCGAGTGGTCCATCTCTATTTTTGAGGGGGGCCTTCGTGCCTCAGGCTCCCCTATTAGACTTGAAAAATCGTTTTTTGAGTAATATAAAAATAAAAATAGTTGTTAAGAGAACGAAATATATTATTAACGTAAAACACGATAAAAAAAAAAAATTCTTTTTATTATTTTTTCGAAGTGGCCTTCTTGCCCCCAAAAAAGAAATTTTCTTTTTCAGAGTTTTGGCAAAATGTCTATGAATTTGTTTGAAACCTATTTCAAGGGCATCAGCACAAAAGTAAACTGTTTTGATGGTTGAAAGCCACAAAAAGTAATAATCCGATTAAGGAAGGCTTTTTGTCGCGGCCTCCCCTACTGATTAATCAAGGAAAATTTTTTTGGAGCTTCAGCACAGTTTGGAGCAAACTAAACATTATGAAATTTTTCCTTAATTTTTTACTACTTTTTGATGTATATTTTGAAAACGTAATTTTAAATTCATTGAAAAATTTGTTATTTTTACGACATTACCATGTCTAAAAATTTCCATAGAATGCTCAAAATAAAAATTAGATTGATTATTTAATATCGAAAACTTTAATTCCTAAAAATCAAGACATAAACTTCTTAAAGTTATAAAAAGATATTGAATTCAGAAAAATGATAAATGTTATAGATTTTACTAATTTAAAAAAAAATGTATTTTCTACTGTTTTCAAGTTTTGAATGTTGAAAAAATTTTTATCGGTGTGTTATGAAGCTTTTCAAGCTTAAAAAAAATGAATATTTGTAGAGCTATTCGTTACATAGATACATCAGAACAATAATAAGATTAATATCGGTAAAAAAATAATTGTATATTTTTATTAGCAAAATTTTTACAAAATTAAAATTAATAAAAATAGTATTAGTAACTTTTTTGAGCATTATAGTAATGAACCAGAAAATATAACAGAATCTACTGAAAATTAATAATATGTAAGAAATCATAGTAAATTTGTTCTACAAATTAGTAATAGCAATAAAAAATAAAGAGTTTCGATGAAAATTAGTAATTACCTCGAAAAAATTATTAATATAAAAAAATTAAATTGGTAATTTGTTAATATAATAGTACGCCTATGCCATAAATTAAAGGAATACAAAATTTTTAGAAATTTTTTTGTGATTTTTACAAAGCTGTAACTTCGTGAAAAATTCTTGTGTCGAAAAGAAAAAGCGTTTTGTAGCTTCAAATTTCTACTTCCGACGCATTTTGAGCAAATTTCTTTGAGAGCTTCAGCTATTGCGCAAACATGAGAAATACCGTGAGTCAGAAATTTTCTAAACTTTTTTCTTTGAGAGATCCCAAGGGTTGCGACAAAATTTTTTCAGCTAAGCCAATACATAGGTCGGTTAGCTAATAGAATCAGCTTTAATTTGCATTTTTTAGAGATTCGTAAGACACTTTGTTGCTGAGATATCAGTCTTCAAAAGGATAATGATCCCTTTGGGTTTGATCATCGATATTTCAGGTACGAATTATCGCACAGTAAACTTGAGGGCGGCGTTAAAAACTTGAATAAATTCCGTACAAGGTCCTTTAATCATTTAAAAAAAAATTTTTTTTTTATTTTCAACATCCATTAGAAGTAAGTATAAAAAATTTATTTTTTTGATTTTTTAGAGAGTCAACCGCTACTCTGCAAATATTGATAAAAAGACTAATGTTGCCAGGTACTTTTTTAGCTGAATATACCCCCAATAATCCTGTAAATTTTTGAATTGATCTATCGAATCGTTTTTCGGAGTCAATTGATCAAAGTTTTGCTATTGAATTAAAGGAAAAAGTTTTGTTCCTTCCATTTTGTAATCATAATCAAAATAAAAAAATAGTTCTTTTTTGACTTTTCTTCCATATTTACTTTGGTTATTCTGCAAATGCGAGGAAAAGACAAAAAAAAGTTAACAAAAAATCTTAAAAAAATTTTTCGAAAACAAAAAAAAAAATTTTAATTTTATTTTTTAGATTTTTTTTTTGACGTGTTTTAGAAATTTTATTTTGTTCTTCACAAAGTTACAGCCTTGTAAAAATTACTAAAAAATTTCTAAAAATTTTCTGTTCTTTCATTTTATGGCATGAATGTAATTTCATCAAAAAAATTTGTCTTCATATCTTTGCGTTAATATAAGTTACAATTCAAAATATGTAATGATCATATGTCAAAATTCTTTGTATAAAAACATTTTTTACTGATTGTTATTCCAAATAGTCATCTATGCATACGCCAAAAAAATTGTTGTTCAAAATTGAAACTATTTTTTCATTATTGCGCTGTGTAAGCTCAATATGTTAAATGTTTTTACATTTCGAGCTTTTTCAGCTCAAAAGTGTGATGATTTTCCATTATTTTCGTAGATTATACATTAGGATCTAAAATTATCAATATGTTTTAGAGCTCAATCGTTCATTTTATTTTATTTTAAAAATTTTAGATGTAAAAAAGCAAAACGAAAATATCACTTAAAATTTTTCTAACCACCATTTATTTTTAACCGATTATTGAATCTGTGTCAGTAGTCCTTACTATTGAGTACTCAACAATAAAATAAAATTTATTATGTTTTTGTAGGATATGTCATCAATTTCAACAGGGCGCAATGTTTCGGAATCTCGTCCTATTTTAAAGAGCATATTGGTAAGCGTAATTTAAATTATATTCGATATTAACATTTTAATTTTCATCATTGAGCTCACAATTATCAAATTTATTTAATTAATGCGATTTATATTCAGAATGTAGATTCAAATCAGTTGACAAAGCAACTATACGAAGAGAACACAAGAAAAGAAGAAGACATACGAAAACTGAAACGTGAGCTTCAGCAATCTAAATTAACAATAGCTCTAAACCAACGAAAAATAGAAGAACTACAACAACAGCTACAACAGCAACAACAACATCCACAACAACAACAACAACAAGACCAACAACAATTACAATGTCCTTATCGTAATCCTCACTTTTACCTAACTAACAGCATGTTCCACGTTGGAGATAACATAAATATCCCCAGCAGTGTAGCCCGTACTGCATTCGATGCTCATACTCCCTCAAAATTCATTATTACCATGGCTCATGAGATTTGGAAGCCTATAACACTTTCTCAACGCGTAGTCCGAAAACAAAAAAATACAAGAGATCGTAAGGAATTAACTCCTCGTAAAAAAGAACTATTGAAGCTACATTTCATTAATTATTTAAATGAAAAAGTAAAATTTCGTGAAATACGTAATATGGAGATCGGAAATTATAACACTTATCTTGATAGAGCAATAACTAGTGCAAAAAAAAAAATTTTAAACAATAACTAATTCTATTTAGTATTTCATCATATCGTTATTTAATTATAAATTTAAGATAATAATGACTGCCATGATACTTAATTTAAAATATTTATTATATTTATTGTAAAGTCCAGAAGCTAACACAAACTAAATTTAACTTTAAAAAATTGTTATGCAATGAAAATTATTGCCTTTCTAGCCGGAACATTCAAAAATTTGTTCAACATATTATTTACAAACAATTATTAGGCTAGTTAATCATTTTAAAATAAAAGTCGATTAAATAAATTTTAATTGTCGTAAGTTCTCATTTGATTTCAACGATTAATATTATTTATTGTCAATTAAGATTTTTAATTAAAAATTGATTGATCGTAGAAAATTTGTTCTCATCGAAATATCGTTAACTTGTAAAAAGTTGATTTTTTATATTATCAAAGTTTAAAAATAAAAAAAGAAAATTTTTTTTAGCACAGTATGCTAAATCTTTCTTTTTTCTTTATTTTACAATATCTTGATAAACCTAACTTCTTCAATAAAAAACACTTCATACTACTGCAAATCAGAGAAAAAGTAGATATGTTATTATTCTATGTACCAGAAAAAAATTAAGAATGATCAAAATATATTTTTGAATATTATAACGATTTGATTTATTGCATCAATATTTTTTTTCTCTCCAAACTGATATTTATTTTATAAGAATTTATAAAACTTAATATTTCTGAAAAACTCTTTCTTGCATTCCCTGTTTTCTTCATTAAACTCTGAATTAGTCTTAGTAACTCTTCACAACTCTTCTTGCGTGTTCTCCGTGTTTTTTCATTGAACTCTGAATTAATCTTAGTGAATCTTCATAACTCTTCTACAAAGTCCGAAATTTCAGAAAATATTAGACTTTTGAGGAGTTATTCTGAGCTCGTAGGACTTTTTAAGATTTTTGGGGTGTTTTGTTTTACTTTTCTGAAAAAGTAAGACTTCCAGAAAGTTTTATTCTGACTTCTGAAGAATTTCTTAGACTTTTTTCTGGGAAATATTTCCACCAGGGAATTCGATTTAAATGCACTTAGAAACGAAACTATTGGTGATAGACAAAAACTTCAAATGGCAATTTTGTAGGTCATTCAATGCTCTAAAATAATGCAGCAATGACTATCTCTGCACCATCAATAGTTTAGCCTCAAGACGCTCTTAAAGTTCTATTTTTTCGAAAATATACTTTCAATGAATGTCGAAACGAAACTATTGATGATAAACAAAAAATTTACATCGCAATTTTGTAGATCATTTAATGCTCTGAAATAATGCCCTCGTGGATATCTTTGTACCACCAATAGTTTAACAGCTAAACGCTCTTAGATTTAAATTTGTTCTTAAAAAAAATAGTGTTGCGATCGATTTCAAGAGCTTGATATTAAAATGGAAATAACCAGAAAATTATGCGGAATTAGAAAAAACTTTATCTGAGATAATATATGAGAAATAAAATTGTCTATAAAAAAGATTTTTTGATACTCTATGATATGTCCGATGGTTTCACTGGAAAAGTAAAAAGATCTTAAAATTTACCATAAATCTAATTTCAATCTCCACTAACTTTTGAAGAGATGGATTTATCAAAAAATAATTAGGGACTTCTTTTGAAGAGCGTTCAATTCCCCTCAAAAATGTATCCTGGGCTTATTTGTACAGTACGCCATCACCGAGATATAAAAATCCAAACTTAATATTTTCTTTTTCCCATGTTCTTTAAATGAGAAATAGAAAATAGGGATGAGACTGTTGTCAATATTAATATTTAGGGCTCTAATTTTAACAGACATCTTTTTTTACCTTCTTCCAAGTATAGATCCTGTTAGACTGTTGAAAAAAACAAGTTGTCATAAAAGGACACACCGTAATAAATACATTGAAAGTGAGTTTTAAGAACAAATTTAAATCTAAGAGCGTTTAGCTGTTAAACTATTGGTGGTACAAAGATATCCACGAGGGCATTATTTCAGAGCATTAAATGATCTACAAAATTGCGATGTAAATTTTTTGTTTATCATCAATAGTTTCGTTTCGACATTCATTGAAAGTATATTTTCGAAAAAATAGAACTTTAAGAGCGTCTTGAGGCTAAACTATTGATGGTACAGAGATAGTCATTGCTGCATTATTTTAGAGCATTGAATGACCTACAAAATTGCCATTTGAAGTTTTTGTCTATCACCAATAGTTTCGTTTCTAAGTGCATTTAAATCGAATTTCCACAAAAATCACAATTTGCAACGCAAATTATGATGGAGATATTGAACTTACAGACTCGACTCAAGGAACTTTTTTGTAAAGCATTTAGCCTACTATAAGAATGTCGAAACGATATTTCGAAAAAAAAATTTTTAGATGAGATGCGGGTGTCAAAAATGAAAAAAAAAAGTTTTCCCATGTTATTTAAATGGAAAAACTAAAAGTTCGTTGAGAGACCTCTACAAATTGAAATTAAGAGCTCAAATTTGGTGAGAATTTTTCATTTTTCATATGCTACAAGATTTTTGAGTGGGACTTGAAAAAAAAAATGGTGGTCTAAAATGAATCACCCTAATGGATATATTATTATTAATAATGTAATAAATCATGACATTATTTCAACTTCGCAAACAGAAAAGATCCAATTCAAAACTCCCCATAGAACCCGGCCAAATTCGACAAAACCTCATAGGAAGCAATAAAAACTTATTGGTTTCTATGTGGTTTTGCGAACCATTTTAGTGGATTCTATGGGAAATTCTTGATAAGAAATCTAACAACGGACGTAAATTAACATTGTACTTGGACTCCTGCATATGATGCAATGGAATCTATAATTTTCCCAATGAGCGTTGTCCCTTCTTGCTTGCGCTTCTAATTTGTGTTGACACTCCAAATAGGGGTGTGCGAATAGCGTTCGAATCGAATCGAATAATTCGAATTTTCGAGTAATTCGATAAATTCGAATAATTCGTAAAGTTTCGAATAATTCGAAAATTTTCGAATAATTCATAAATTATTGAATAAGACGATAATTTTTAAACTATTTGAATTTGTTGCACAGTTGGAATCTTTTGAATAGTTTATTTCTATTCGGAAGCTTTAATATAATTCAAAATTTCCAAATCATTGAATTTTTTACATAATCAAATGATTTTTGTGAATAAGGAATTTTTCTTTTCAGCGGAGTGATTTTGGAGTGACGCTGATTCTATTTAATCCACGTTTACTCCGCAAATTTTTTACAAAATATAAAGTATAATAACTATCAATTTCATTGAACTTCAATGCTTCCGTAGCGATTGTTAACGTTTTTCAAATTGAAATGTGAGGCAGTTCTAAATTTGCATTACAAAGTTTTATCTTCTTGAGTACTTTTTGATATAGTTTTGAAATAAAACTATAAAAAAAATCCATGATAGTTAGTCATAAGTTTTTGTCTGGCAATTTTCAATCATTTTATTCTAAAATTAATGTGGGATATGGGAGACCGGGGCAAGGAGGCCTCTCTAAGCCGGTAATTACTTTTTGTGGCGTTCAACCATCAGATCACTTTATATTTGTCCTATTTTGAACAAATTTTTGGCTGGTCCATTTTGGCCCAAGTGTCATGCGTAGGGCTAAAAATGCGCCAATATATCGGATTTGTAGTGATAACACAACCCTGGCGGTCCTGATTCACCGTGATATAGAGTGAATTACGGTGAATCACGGTAAATCACGCTAATAGGGTGAAATTACGGTGATTCACTGTAATTCACGGTGATTCACGGTGAATCATGGAGATTCACGGTGAATTACTGCGAATCACCGTGAATCACCGCGAATGTGTGCGTGACATCACGGTGAGCTTTCACAGTGATTCACGGTAAAATCACGATGATTTCTCATTGTTATCTACGGTAAGACACGGTAAAATTGTTATAAGTTCCCACGACAAATCTCAGTGATCTTTTACGGTGATTTAGGGTAAAATTACGGTGATGTTCTATAATCGAACTATGGAAATTTACCGTGATCCACGCTAAAATTTGTAAAATTCTGCTGCCCCATCGAGGTTTCATAATGTATTGCCTATTTTTTCTTATACAATCACAATGGTTTTCGTTTCTTAACAGTGTCAATCACTGTAAAGTATAGTAATAGAAATCATCACAGTATCAACATATCAACATACAATATCACATATTTTTTGCAAAGACATAAACTAAAATTTTTATATTGAATTTTAGCGTCTAACTAAATAGTCCTTCGGCTGAAGAGGAGAGCCCGTATACATTTTAATGGCACCGGGTACACTAAACGGTTTTTTATGTATTTTGAGCCGAAGATCACGAAAATCGGGTCCATTTTGTTCAGAAGTGGTGCAAACAATTGTTAATAACAATTTATTTGTTTAAATCGAAATAACTCCCGAACCGCTGGTTTATTGAGGCAGTGAAGAGAAAAAAAAATGTTTAAAATAAAAAAATACATAAAAAAGGTATCATAGTATTTTTTCGTATCTTACAGTTGGTTTATTCAATATAATAAAATGTCAGGATACAATATTTGGCTGAGTTGGAGACCAGATTGTTGATTGAGATTCGATTCGTATTAAATTGTTGTTGGTTGAACTTTGTTTTGAAATAAATTGTTGTCAGGCGGCTTGATAATTGGTTATGGTTCTTGAATGTTGAGAATTGTTGATGTAAAACTGAGCAAAGGGAGTTTACTTATGCTGGGTAATTG
Organism: Microplitis manilae; assembly: GCA_030273425.1. Lineage (NCBI taxonomy): Eukaryota > Metazoa > Arthropoda > Insecta > Hymenoptera > Braconidae > Microplitis > Microplitis manilae. The sequence goes on from CP092729.1 coordinate 3,653,834, forward strand.
ACAATCTGTCTGAATATACACTTTTAAACTGATGAAATTTATTTAAATATGAAAAATAATATTTTAAAACAGTAATAATATTCAACAGAAATAATTTAATTAGTTAAATTATTTGTATTGTTGAATAAAAGAATTCAAAATCGAAATTATTTTATTTAGAATCATTCACTTTAAATTGTATAAATTCTGAATTTAAATATTAGCGACTCGAACAAAGAAATTAAATTTTAATATTTTAGAATAATAAGTTTATACGTAATCAAAAGCTTGATAAATAATGGGCATAGAGGTCCGATTTGCGGCGGTTTATACCCAGTAAACACATTTACGTAAATGTGACGTCAGAGTGACGTTACGCTATGTCATGATTTACGTAAGATATTAGTCATGAATGAGTCAGGTGTGACTCATTATTTCACACTTTTTTACGTAAGATTATGACGTAAAACTAATGACGTATACATGACGTAAATGTGATGTCTGTGTGACATTCCATGACGTCAGTATGACATATGGGTGATGTCAAAATGATCAATCCGGAAAAAATTTTTTTGAAAAAAAAAAAAAAAAGAAGAAAATAAATACGGAATTTTTGATTTGATTATTACCGCGCAAGCGCATTACGAATTCGGAAACAAGATTTGATAGCAGTAAATTATGAAAAAATCCTGGGCGTCTGCTGGATTCGAACACGGCTCCTCTTGGCTGGCAGTCCTGAACGTTGCTCATTGGTCACATCACGAGAGTTCAAGTCTTGTGCTTAATTGATGTATTTAAAGTGAAATGCCGGTAAAAACAGAGTTCATAAGTTTTTGTGATGAATTTTTACAAAATTTAAAAAAACTCCATGAACATAAATGATAATTATAAAAAATTATTTAAAATTTTATCAAGTTTCTTCAAATTTTTTAATTTTCTGTTGTGATGTGAAATTTAAAAAATCTTATATAAAATTTTGCGAAACATTAAATAATTCCACAAAATTGTATGAAATTTAATCGATTGAAAAATTGCAATACTAAACTTCACAATCTTAATATCAAAAGAGTTCAAACTGTCGTTACATTTTCTTTGTCATCCTTAATAGTATTTTTGGTATATTATTTAAAAAAATAAAGTTAATTTTTTTATACTCACGCTAATGTTTTAATCTAAAACTTCTGAAATATATTATAGAGTTTATCGATTACTTTGGCGCCAAGAATATGCGACATTTAGTTGTTATTTCTACACATTTACACATTTTTGAAAATTCATTCTATGATTGTTTTATTTTAATAAATTGATGATAAAAAACTATGACTCAGAAATTACATCAGCATTGCGTAAAATACTAACTTGTCACTGATGTAAAGATATGATTTAAAAGTGACATCCATATTACGTATAACCGTGACTTTGCTACTGACATCAATGTATGATTTTAAAATTACATCATTATGATATACAATAATGACTTTATTACTACGTAACAATGTGATGTAGATTTTATGTCAAGCGTACGTAACACATAAGTAATAACTGTGACGTCATACAAGAGTCATGCTTATATCAATATGATGTTAAGCGTACGTAACACATAAATCATAACTGTGACGTCATACAAGAGTCATGCTTACATCAATATGATGTCAAGTTTTTACATCATATTAAAGTCATGTAGAACGTCAGATTGACATCAAATTTACATAAGATGCCGTGACATTTCTATGATCTACGTATGACGTCAAAATAAGGTCATGTGTTCACTGGGTATAGGCGCCAATCATAGGCGAGGAGTTGCACGCGCGACCTAAATTTCATTTTGTTACCGAAAACTAATGTTATTGAGTAGAGTCGAATACTTGCGGGGTGGGATGTAAGAAAAGGCGTACGTGACGATCTCGGATCGAAACTTATAGAACAATGACAAAGACTCCAAAAAAAGATGATGGTAGGAGTTACGGGTGGAAGAAAGATGTCCAACCCCATGCTATTGGATAGGAGTTATTTTAGTCGGTTAATTACGGGTTATTAATTAGATTTATCGTATAGGTGATTATGGATTATTGATCCTTTTGTCATTATCCTTCGATTGGTTATAGTCATTTCCTCCTATCGTCAATGGCTTAAAATTTACACCTATTTTCAATTACAATATTCAATAAATGGAAATTATTATAAGGTTTATAGATAGATCTGCATTAGAGGATTATGGTGACAATTTCAGTTTTTCATTATTTTATTTATTTATCGAGTTATTTAAAGTTGAATTTAGCGATATAGTCATATGCGTTAAAGAAAGAAGTGATCGCATGAGTCATGCGCCACGCCTTAGAGCGAAGCTTCTAGATCCAGCTCAATGTTATTAGGTGAGCCTTATGTTAAATGGTTAATTACCGAATACTAAGTAGGATTAAGGTATAGATGGTTATTGATTATCAATTCTTTCGTTATTAGCTTTCAATTGATTATAGTCATTCCTTTCTACTGTTATTGGTTGCAATGTTATACTTATTTTTAATTATTGCGGAGTAATTATTAAATAATTTAAAATTATTATTGGCTCAATTAGATAAGTTATTTTTCTGGGTTATTGTGAGATGTTTAGTTAGTCGATATTTTAATTAGTTATCGAGTTATTTAACCTACAATTTATCGATATAATTGTATGTGTTAGAGAGAGAAGTGAAAAAATACGTCAGGCGATACGTCACAAGAAGTAGCGGTAGCAACAGATGAGTCATGAGCCACGCCTGGAGAGAAGGTTCTAGATCTGAGTCAATGTATTGGTTCAGCCTTATTTTGGATGGTTAATTACGCCTTATTAATTAGGTTTAAGGTGTAGATGTTTATTGATTATTAATCCTCTCGTTATTATCTTTGTATTGATTATAATCGCTTCATTCTATTGTTATTGGTTGAATGTTAACTTATTTTTAATTATTACGGGATAATTATTAGATAATCTGGAAGTATTGTTGATCCAGTTAGATGAAGTATATGACCGGATTATAATGATATTTTTAAGTTCTAATTATTTTGATTATTTATCGAGTTATTGGAAGTGGAAATTAGCGATATATTCGCATGAGTTAGAGAGAGAAATGACGAGGTACGTCACACGGTACGTCACAAGAAGAACCTCGGGAGCGCGAGAAGACAGACCGTATTAATTTCGTTAATAGGGGACAGAGAGGCAATCCTATGCTTTAGGTGGGCTTATTTTGAATGGTTTATTACGAATTGTCCGTTGAGATTAAGATTTGAGAGTTTAATAATTAATAATCTATTTTTCCTTATCTATCGATGGGTTATGATTATTTGTCCCTATCGTTAGTGGTTTCGAAGTTATGCCTGTTTTTGGGTTTAAATATATAATAATTTGCAATTATGATTAATCTCATCGGTAAAGGGATGCTAGTGGATTGTCGTGGAAACTTTGGTTAGTCATTATTTTATTTATTATTTGAGTTATTAAAAGTAGAAGTTACGCGCTTACGTATGTGTTAGTGGGACAAGGGTGAAGCGAAAGAGTAAGGTTCCTTGATCGGCCTCTGATGGTTAGTTAGTTAGTATATAGGTTTTTATCTAAACATGAAGTCTATTTTCCCTTATTTACCAATTGACTATAATTTACTCCTGTTGTTATAGCTAGGTGGTTATGAATTTGATTATTCTTTGTTTAGAGGTTAAGGAATTATTATTATTGTTACTTATTCTATCATGGTATTTTATGGTTGTCCGATGCTGCGTAGTTATTTGGTGAGTTGTTATCTTGTTTTAGTGTTGGTACGTTGGGATATTGCGTTTTAGTTTGTTAATATTTATTTAATATTTAAATAAAATTCAATATTTATTTGGATTAAAAGATAATAGAAAGACTGCAGAGGGTTTAGGTGAATTAAATGTAAAGTCAACGACGCATAGATATAAAGGTTATCAGGGTGGTGACACTTGGCCATCTAAGAAAAAACGGAAGAGCCTCGCGTGGCATTATTGAAATATAGTACTGTTTAGGTTGCAAGCATTAGGGAGCTTATCACGGTTTAGTTGATGGCTCAATTCGTTAGTTAGTTTATTATTTCTTTATAAGTAATAAAAAGGGAAAATTATAGTATTCTTTGTTTACATCAACAAGTTCTGACTACTCATCTGACTTTTGATATGTTTAGTTTTTAATTATTTAAGAATTTTATTTTTATAATTTTTTTTTATAATACATCATTTTCGTACTTTCGCATGTTACGCCGTAACTCAAGAAATATTTTCTTGAGCCAAAAATTTATTTTTGAAGAAAACCAAATTTCTTGCTCCAAGAAATTCTTGTCTTGATTTAGATTTTCTTGGCTCTAAAGATTTTGTATCTTTGATGGATAAACTCTCGTGTCTTGACCTGAAACTAAATGATCTTCAATAGATATTATTGATTTCTTTAAGCAAGACCACTTGTCTCTTCAACTAAAAATGTCGTATTGTTATTTGAAGAACTTTAAATTTTTGGTTCAAGTAATAATTCCTTGATGGAAGATGTTTTCAAAGTAATAATTAGTAATTAATATTTGTTTATAATAAATAATTAATAAACTTTTTAAAAATCGGTTTTTTATCGATAAGTTTTCTGGACGTTTCATGAAATTTGGAATCGATTGATACCTACATTGTCGAATCGATTTTTTAAAAGTTAATTAACACTTGTTTATAATAAATAATTAATAAACTTTTTAAAAATCGGTTTTTTATCGATAGGTTTTCTGGAGGTTTCATAAAATTTGGAATCGATTGATACCTATATTATCGAATCGATTTTTCAAAAGTTAATTAAGTCTTATAAAAAGAAAGAATTAATTACAAAAAAAATGAAAAAACAAATTTGTCCGAGTATCTAAGTAGCCGCTTGCTATTGTAATTATTTGCCCCACATTATTATTATTTCGCCTATATTTCTGGACTACGAGGATCATAATAAATGAATAAGTAAATTCGGATATATTTTTTTTCCACTATTTCTATCTTTTATTAGATTTGTGTATCTATGTATTTTTCTCTCTTTCTTTCGTTAAAGTCTTACAATATCGTACACACATAAATGTCGAAGTACGTGTAACGACACACAAGTATGTGCTCATTCAGTTTACTAGCGCATGCGCGGTCAGTACGCTACTCGGTAGTAAAAGCAAAGTCGCCGCCACAAAAAAATTGACGCCAGGTAAATAAAATCATACCTGCTTGGAAAAAAAAGGCAAAAAAAAATTTCCAACGCCAAAATTTTTTTTTTTAATATATTAAATCAAATAATGAAAAAAAAAAATTATTTTCATCAATTAGAGTGGTTAAAAAAAAATAATTGAAACTTTGAATTGTTATAACTTTTTTATAAAAAATTAAAAGAAAAAAATTTATCTCTGAGATTGAAGTTTATAATCTTATGAATAAAACAAAAAAAAATTTTCTTAATTATCTTTATTTTTTAGGGAGTTATGATTTTTCAAAGCTGTAACGATCATCCCCTAGCTTCCAGCCACCCTAACTCTGTTAATTTTAATATTAGTCAAAAAAGTCAAAGAACCTTTTTTATGTAAAATTTGAAGTTCTACAACTTTTATTCTGAACTTTTTTATCTAGCTCTTACCGTTTTCTCAAAATTTTTAAGAAACACTTTTTTTGAATTTTTTTCAACCCTACCCAAAGGGTGGTTGAAAAAATTTCTTTACCACTTCATTGTAGACACTTTAAAGTAACTTATATCAAAAATGTAACGACTTATCTCAAAATTCGCATTTAAAGGTCTATTTTACTGGACTATGTGTGGTCCAGCCAAGATATAGTCCTTCGGCTGAAGAGGAGAGCCCGTATACATTTGAATGGCACCGGGTACACTAAACGGTTTTTTATGTATTTTGAGCCGAGGATCACGAAAATCGGGTCCATTTTATTCAAAAGTGGTGCAAACAATTGTTAATAACAATTTATTTGTTTAAATCGAAATAACTCCCGAACCGCTGCTTTGTTGGGGCAGCGAAGAGGAACAAAAATGTTTAAAATAAAAAAATGCACAAAAAAGGTATCATGGTATTATTTCGTATCTCGAATATTTCGCGAGATAGGACGAAAAAACAAGCAACGCGCTCGGACCTCTCTCTCTCGCATGAGCAGCTGCCTATGACGCGCACTCTCACTCCACCGAATCGCGTCAGAAGCTTGATAGGCCGGAATTTTTCTGTTTTTTACACGAAAAATCAGAAAAAAAAAAAAAAAATTCGATAAAATGTCGATACCACCAATAGACAGCATTTTTTCTGAATCTAATTTATAATGTATCGTCCAAAGATGTTTTTTGGTGGTATCGACATTTTAACGATTTTTTGAATCCAAAATGGACTTTGAAAAAATCGATTTGTTTATAACATTAGTTACCAAAAAAAAAAAAATGTCTCTGAACGATCTGTTATAAATTCGATTCAGAAAAAATGCTGTCGATTGGTGGTATCGACATTTTAATGAATTTTTTTTTTTCTCTGATTTTTTGTGTAAAAAACTTAGAAAAATTCCAGCCTATCAAGCATCCGACGCGATTCGGCGGAGTGAGAGTGCGCGCCATAGGCAGCTGCTCATGCGAGAGAGAGAGGTCCAAGCACGTCGCTTGTTTTTTCGTCCTATCTTGCGAAATATTTGAGATACGAAAAAATACTATAATACCTTTTTTGTGTATTTTTTTATTCTAAATATTTTTTTTCTCTTCACTGCCCCAACAAACCAGCGGTTCGGGAGTTATTTCGATTTAAACAAATAAATTGTTATTAACAATTGTTTGCACCACTTTTGAACAAAATGGACCAGATTTTCGTGATCCTCGGCTCAAAATACATAAAAAACTGTTTAGTGTACCCGGTGCCATTAAAATGTATACGGGCTCTCCTCTTCAGCCGAAGGACTAATAAGGAAATTTTCGAACTTGTCCTTGAGATTTTCATTCTCTCTGCTTTGTTTTGCCTTGCACGCGATACTGAGAGATCGTGCAATTTACTCTCAGTGGCGCCCTTAGAACTTTTGAGTTCAAAAGGTGTCCATATTGTGACCTCGTAAGCCTCGTCGTCAAGACAACGGAAGTCGAGGGGTACCCGGTTATAAATTTTAAGTGATTTTATGTGAAAACGTTTCTAGTTCATCAAAATAAATTTTTACTATTTTCTAACCAAAAAAAGTTCACAACATATAAGTAAGTGAAAATTATGAATAACATCTATTTGTTAATAAAAAATAATCCGTTATAATTAGTAAAATTTACAATAAAGTTTGTTAAATATTATATTTTTTTGGTTTTTTAGATCAATTGTGGTTTAATCTCACAGCAAATGTTTAAATTATTATTCTGTCCTTGTAATAAAAAAATTATATTTATAATAAATAAATAAAAAAATTTATGATTTTCAATTCAGGTAACAATTCATTTTTTGTGTTGTTTTTAGTTCATAATAATCAATTCATTGGTAATAGAAAAAGTAGTTAAAAAATTAAATACAAATATTTCTCATTTTTAAATGATTATATTAAGTATTCACAGTATCATTTTTACTATTATTCAATAATATCTTATAATTCTTTTGATATTTCAATAAAATGTTGAAAAATTTGGGTGTGCCTATTGCCGTATATTTTATCAGTTAAACTACTGCTTCCGGAGTGTTCAACTACTGCGGCTTGTCAGAGTTGATTGTTCAACTACTACTTTCATAGTCTATCTTAAAAAAGTTGTCAAAATATAAATATTCAATCATTTGCGTCGTTTTTCGCTTCAATCAATTCGAAATTGTTTATATTTTGATGAAAATCATTAATTTAAACTAATAATTACAACTTCATATACAGAAAGTAGGGTCAAATACGTTTTACTTTGAAACCTGTTCAACTACTGGGTACTTTACCTTTTGTAATAGCGCGTGTTTTTTAATTTTTTTATTTATTTTTACAAAATTCAAATAAATATTTCAGCCGAACACAAAATATATCACAATTTATTAGTAAACTTTTCTATTTTTTGTAACCAGTAATTAATTAAATTTTTTTCAATAATGTTTCCGCCTAAGCTTTTCAATTCAGTTAAAATGAAAATAAAATGTCTATGTAAAGAATTTTTCACCGTGATCCACGTTAACATCACAGTGAACCCTTACGGTAACATCGCGGAGAACTTGCAGTGATTTTTGCGAAATCACCGTGTATCACGGTTATTCACCGTGATCTACGACGTCACGGTGAGATCTCGCGTCGATTCACTGTGATTCACTGTGATTCACCGCAACATCGCGGTGAACTCTCACGGTAAATCACCCTGATGCTACCGTGAATCACGGCAAATCACTGTGAATCGCGGTGATTCACGGGAATTCACGGTAGCATCACGGTGTGCGTTCACGGTGATTCCCGGTAATTCACCGTGATTCAGGACCGCCAGGGTTAAAAAAAAAAAAATTTTTTTTAATCAAAATTTCAGGGAGGCGTCCTTGCCCCGGTCTCCTCTATAATGAGAACAGTAAAATAAACAATTCTCTAAACATGAATAAGTGAAATAAAAATGAATAAGTGAATATTCACTAATTCTGAGTGCAAACCGAACCACTTTTTAAAATAAGTGGTTCGGTTTGCACGTGAAATTAGTGAATTTTCACCAATTTCACTTATTCATGTTTACAGAGAACGTCATGAACCAAAAATCATAAACTTCCAAATTATTTGAAAATCTACAAATTATTCGAAAATTTACGAATAATTCGAACATATACGAATTATTCGGAAATTTACGAATAATTCTAAAATTTACGAATTATTCGAAAATTTACGAATAATTCGAAATTTCGAATTATTCGATTCGAATTCGTGTCAAATAATTCGTAAATTCGAATATTCGCACACTCCTAACTCCAAACAAATGCATTTATGTCCACAGGGACAAAATGCTACTTATGGAATGTTGATCTTACATGCACTACAAGGTACTTACTCATCCGTGGCTTCAGAATCATCAAACATTATTCCTTCAGTGGACTCATGAATCCAGGGGTCTTCTGGCGGTTCGTCCATGAGAATTATTTCATTAGTTGTCAAAGATAATGATAAATTTGTTATTTATATGGACTATGTATATATATATTAGGGGTGTGTGAATTATTGTAAATAATTGTAAAATTTTCTTTTGAACGACTTAAAATTGTAAAACTTTTTCTAATAACTAAAAATTTATCTGAGGTTAATAGAGTAGAGAGGTGTATATATATGTATCGCTTACCATAAACATTACGGTCTGCACTTGTGCTTGCACCCGACTGTGACTCGGTACCACCTATAGCTCTGCTTTCTTCCAGCTGTAGCTCTGCACCAGGGTTATCCGGTTGTGGTTCTGCGGCAGGGTTTACATCTGGTTGTCGCTCTGTTCCAGGGCCAACATCCGCTTGTGGCTGTGTATCATCTACGTCAGGTACAGCTTCCGGTCGCAGCTCGGCATTGTCAGCACCAATTATTCCATCTTACCGAAGATAATTATTACCCAAAAGATCAAAGCATGATGATGTTGATGCCAGATCATCGTATAAGTCTGAAACAAAAAATCAAATTATAACGGTGGGCCCTGGCTATTTCGTGTCCAATGGCCACGAACCACTGTTACTAAATTTTCCCGGTTTAATTAATTAATTAAATATAAATTATCAAATATAATATAAATTTTAATGATTATATTGCTGGTTCGGAAACGGGAAATAGATCTCAGGAATGGGTATACTCGTTCTACCGGACACGCGGCTGAAATTATTTATAACTTATTCTAGACAAACTGGTGATGAGAAAATTTGTTCAAAGAGACTCAGTTAAATTATATATAACAAATTTTATTTAACCAAGCCCAGTATGTACAGAATTTCCCTCTTCTTATAAATTAAATTTAAATTAAAATAATTGTGTGTCCAGCGATATTAAATTTATTTATCGCGAAAATTTATTAGACACAAGGAATAGTTTATATTAAATATTAAATAAATTGTCGCGTTGAAGAGAGATGAAAATAGAAGGTGTAAATATATATATGTATATGAATTATTAGCAATCTTATCTGGTTTAGAAAAAGTGGCGTACAGGTGGAACAGGTCGGCGGTTCATCCTTCCCTGGTTTGACGACTCCTTGGGCTGTAAAATACTTCACAGGTTCCTGGGCTGGCGACGATGAGATCACACACTCCACTTTGGTTTTTCAACCAGTACTCGATAAAACTTAATACGTCTTTTCAATTTAGAATAAGAATCTTAGAAACAATATAATTAATTTTGTTGTCGCGTGCCTACTTGGTTGCTCGCTTGAACTTGAATGACGATTCAGTTTCAACTGCCCTAGGTCCCAACCTCTGATGACCCCTACCTAATTATGCGCAAATGACCAATTCACGGTCACCTGCTGCGCGAGATCATCCCCTATGGTCTAGTGCCTAACTCAGCCAAACTCAGCAATCAGGCTGTGATGAGAGGGAGAGAGAAAGACCAAAACCAACAAAGACAGCGAGAAAGCCGCTCTCTCACGTCGTACCAACGCTGCCCGGTTATAAATAATTTATAATTTTTTAATTTAACTAATTAAAATTTCATTATGAATATTTACATTGTTGCCTGTCAACAGCGACGTGCAGATGGTTGCTAATTTCGCCCCACCAAACTCCAATAATTTGAATAAAATCAATCACCATGCAGCGATCGGCTATAAGGCGACTACTCAACACTCCGGCTGTTTGATTGAAATAGTTTGTTGTTACGGCTGTTCTCCTGCGATTTACGCCACTGTCTCTGACCAAGCGATTAATGTAGGTCGGCATTTTTTCTAGAAATAAACACATTATCCATGAAAAAGTCATAGAGGCATAGATTTATGTTTCTATGATATATTTACATACTGATAAAAGTAAGCATAGTCGAGTGGAGCTCGCCAAAATGGCTTAAAAGATTGTGATTGAAATCTTCCGCCAGGGTAAGCGCCTGTCATGGCATATTCCACATACAAATGTTGTCAATTTGAAGTGCTACAACATTACGAATATACTGTCGGAAATAGATGAAGTTTAGATTAGATTCCTCATGAACTTCGATCATGTTACAAATTATTTGTACCGCTTCGGCAAATTTAGGAGTCGGCACAAATGGAAGTGCCCACGTCATACTCAGTATTTTACTTTGCATACTTGATCGATGAGGTAATCCTAATGATCGCCACTTGCGGAAAACAGCCTGAAAAAATAGTACGATATTAATAATACGTTTTACTGCAAGCAGGTACTACGTTATATAGACATGGGACACAATACATAGTGAATAAAGGTGGGGCTCTTCTTCGCGGGATAAAAATATTTTTCAAATATGCTCCATAAATTCGATAACATACAATGATATATATATTTTACAATTAAGTAATTAAAAATAAAAATGCCTGAAGTATACAACAGGTTCACTATAAGACATGTGGGAAGCTGCTGGAGTCGCGTCAACGATAGTCGGGGTGCCGCTTTTACGTATAAAAAAACAGTTGTCTTCATTTTCAGAATCGCGGATTTCTTTCTTTTTTTAATCAAGACACAAAAACAATTACGAAATATTACATTATTTATGGAGACAAATTTATAAATATTATATGTATATTATCTTCTCAATTGTAATTATTGAAATAGAAAAATTATTGAAACTTACTCGAGCGACTTGTGTCCAAGATCCTTTTCGTTCAACTCTGGGCATTGCTAATCTGAACGAGAGCAGTAAATCCTCATCCAGGTCACAAAGAACGTTCTTTACATTATTTATTGTTTCAGGCACTCTCTCACGAATCCAATTGAAAATGGATGTAAATAATTGGAAAGACTTGTGACTACAAAGAGCAAATAGAACCGGAACGCCCTGTTGTATAAAAAATCACATGTTATAAATATATAAATTAATAGCTAAATGAAAACGATAAACATTGACTTTTACCATATTGTCCTGGCGCAAAATAATGGTCATTAAGAGACAAATCTTTGGCTGCAATGGCACGCACTGAAAAAGTAATTTATACGCACTACTAATTTTCTGACTGTGAATTTATCTGCCAAGTGGCATTTTTTAAAATTTTTGGATAAATAAAATGTAAGTAGGATCAAAATTTTAAAATTCGTATTTAAATCGATAAAAAATTCTTACGTGCTTTTTTTTTTTAATTTCCTAATTTTCATTAATTCTAAGTTTATCAATTGTTTCATGTCCGGTACGTTTTTTAATGTTGGTACTAAAAACTATAATATAAAAGTCTAACCAATAAAAAAAATTGTACATATATATATATATATATATATATATATATATATATATATATATGTCGGATCGGCAGCAGGTAGTTGAGAGGTACTCTTAGTACCGTCATTATTAACACCATTATTTGTAGACATTTTTATTTAATTAACAAGATATCGGATAAATAACAAAATAACTATCGTCACACACAAAATTACTCTCGAGAAGATTTCACAATTGATTAGAGTATTACAAATAATTCAAGTATTACAATATGGTATAAACTAAGATTGAAGTTACACAATGTTAAGTATTCACTATAGGCTAAATGTTACAATAACTACACTCAAATAACTATATAGATTATAAAACATAAGTAGTACAACAGTATTCACTAATTTAATATACAACTCAATCGTAGAGTTAACAAAATATACGCGACAGTAAAATTAGACTTGAGAACGAATACACGGTCAGCAGGATACGAGACGCTCTCGACTCAAGCTCAAACAGAAGTGTCACTTTAATTGCACTCTGCACTCTTACTCTCCAAAAACTACTGTCTTTACCTGAAAGACCCAAAACGAACTCCATTATTCTATATTGCACTCTTTTACTATCCTCTGACCGTGGCTACGTTTGGTGAGCAGATGCCACTCCAAGTCTAAGCCTACCGCCATAAAAATATTTTACAACAAGCTTAAAAAATTTCCCAATCCGATTAAGTTGTAAAATATTATTGCTAAATATTGTTACTTAAATAAAATATAAACTAAAATGTAGTTGGGACTTTCCAAAGTCTCTGGGAAAACCCAGCTATACTTTTATCTCCGACATATATATATATATATATATCTAAAAGTTATGATATGTTCTATAAAATTTGTTGTTTAGATTTTTAAAATCTCCTATATTGACTCCCGATTTCCGGGTTATAATTGTAATCACCAATAAATTCATTAATTGATAAAAGTACTGTTTAATTGTAGTAATCGGGTGAGTTGAGATATTCACAAAGTTAACACCGAAAAATATTTAAAAATGAGGAAATTTGTCTAAAACGAGTAAAGAAAATTTACACCGGCAGTGGTATTATTTAACACCACTTTCGATGTTGAACTTTAATACCAAAAATTTTAAAGTCTACCCAACCTGGATTTAGCCTGGTTTTTTTTAAGTGTAAATTTTCAGATTCTGTACCGTTTACTTCACATTCAAAATTCCCTTTACTCACCTGAAAAGTCAGGTCGATGTGCCATTCAGCTACATCTCCCAGTTTTTTCGACATCTCGGAATCTCCAAAAAGAAAACCCATGGAGCTATCACTGCCAATGATTTCAGCTAAATAAATTTTGTCAGCTGTGGGATATGTCAGAAAAAAAACTCCAAGATCCTCAACCGATTGGGGAATTGACGGGCGACGTTGATATCGTTCTGGGTTTCTGTTCATGCTTAAACAAAAAAAAAATTTTTTTTTAAAATCCAAAATTGTTCAGTCTTATTACTCATGACGATGAAAAATAATTTAAATAAAAAAAAAATACTCAAACATAAAAGAGTAAATAAAAATTTAATAAAATATAATTACTTAGATCTCAAGGGAGCTCGAATCGTCGGTCTTTGTTCGATAGCCACAGCAGGAGGTGTTGGTTCAACAGCTTGGTGATTGTGATTTCCGATTTGTAGAAATCGGCCGTTACTTAGAAACCAAAGTTTAACTAGGCATCGCGGACGATTATTATAATTAGAGCAAATATATCGGTGGGTATTCTCAATCTGATTCCGAGTGTCGGAGTCAAATGTATGGCCTCGGTAAGTCAGATACGTAGTCATCTAAATTAGTATAAAAAGAAGGCTGGATGAAAAATAACGTCAATTTTTTTTTTTTTTTGAAAAGCCCGCATCGAAATATCTTTATAATTCTGAAAAATAGCGCCTGTGAAAACCAAAGCTCTTATTTTTTACATTTAGAGGTCGCGCATCGTAGATTTCTATTTTCCGTTTAAATAACACGGGAAATTTTTTTTTTTTTCAGAATTTTCTAGCTCACAAACTAATCAACGAATTTTTATGTGCAATAAATATTTATGCAGGTAATTAAACGCTCAAAAAAAAAGTCTCTTATCAATTTTTGGTAAATCCAACTGTTCAAAAGTTATTTGAGCTTGAAGTCAAATTAATAGTAAATTTAGAGATCTTTTCACTTTTTCGGCAAAACTATCTGTCTTATCTCAAAATATCTTAAGATCGTTTTTGTAGATAATTGTATTTCTTTTATTCTCAGCAACTACCCTTCTTAAAGTTTGTTTCTAATTCTGCATTATTATCAACTTATTTTAATTTTTTTAAATAAATCTTTTCAAAATTTACTAAAAACTTTACTTAAGGTACAAAATCATTTTTGAACAGATGGATTTATAGGAAAATGATAGGAGACACTTTTTGTAGAGTGTCAGATTTTCTGCGTAAATATTTTTTGCTCATAAAAATCCGTTGTTTGCTTTAAGAGCTAGAACGTTAAAAAAAGAAACAATTTGTTTTCCCATGACATTTCAATGATGGAAAATAGACATCTGTGATGCGTGACTTCTCAATATTGAAATTCAGGGCTCTAGTTTTTACAGGCATGATTTTTCGTAACTTTCAACATGTTTCGATGTGGGCTTGAAGATAAAAAATATTCTGCGATTTTTTCGGTTGAGCGTAATAAAGAGCGATATAAGATAAAACAGCATTGTGAAGCAAAAATTTTTTTTTCTAGAGTTCGAGCATATAAAGACGCGTTCATTAATACAAAGGTATATATGTTCTATAATTAAGTTATTGAAAATTAAAAATTGAAATGACAAGAATGTAACGGGTAAAACTAGGGTTAATTTTAAAGTTCAATTTAAAAGTTATTAATTACTTGATAAGTGAAAAGTGAACCTCCCAGAACCAGAAAAGATGAACAAGTAAATAGATAAAGAATTTAAATGCAATGAATTTAATAATTAAACCATATTATACTTTAAATCAACAAAAAATCTCCTAGGAAGCAAAATTAGAAGTACACAAAACTACCCCTTTTTGCTCGGTTTAGCTCACCGGAGTCCAGGGTTGAAAACGGGGTCTTCAAACAAAACAGATAGTATTAATTATAACACTTTAAATTTTAATCAAATCACAATTTTACATGGGCTTCATGCCCTTGTTCTACTACCTTTTTACAATAATTAATAGTGATAATTAGACGTGGTTTTGATATTCTATAATCACGGTTTGTTGTTAATTAGACGACTTATTCCGGCTTATTGTTTATTTAACAATTTATACGGTTAAATGCTATTCAAGCAATTTTATTCACGGTCTACACGGTGTGTACACGGCTTACACGGTCACGTAATTTATATGGTCTACACGGTTTACACGGTCTACACGGTCTCGTAATATATATAAGCACACACATACTCAAAAGTTCGCGGTCTACAACGCGGTTCTACCCTCTCCCGGGTGCTTCAGGGGTGTCTGGTCGACTTCCCCGTCGGCCTTGTACGAGTTCCCCTTTCCCGAGGGTAAACGGATGGTCTCCGTCTAGAGCCTACCTAAACGGCTAGTTTTACCTACCACCTCTTGGCAGAAGGCCTCAGAGTGGGGACCCTTAAATCTCCCCGAGAATCAAAATTCGCTTACCTTGGTCCGGTCGGACTCGGGATAGTCGAAGTTCCAGATGTTGTCCAGGGAATGGTCTTCCTCCAGATAACGTCTCGGGAGACTAAGTTGCCAATACGGTTAGTTTTTAAAATTTTTTATTAAAAATATAGTTTACAATACATTTTGTACAGTGTATACAACTTAATTTATATTTTTGGTTCCCGTTATTAGAATAACATAACCCAGTGCGCAATGTTTTCTTAGTTTAACAATATTGTTGTTTGTATATATGTTACGTCCTGGTTGATGTTTTGGCACTGGCGTGGTTGAGCGGTCGATTTAAATTGGACGTAATGAGAACTTACATATAATTATAAATAATTATTAAGTATGGGTTGAACAGCCACCATTTGGTGGTTGCAATAAACTGGTTATTTGATTATATATATTATTTTATATATCTAAATCCGATTTATTCAATTATAAGGATATAATTTTGATCGATGTGAAAATATACAGTTGAATTAATTTATAAATTGTTAATGTACTCTTAACAATAACTTCAAGAGGGTGAGAATGAAGATGAGTATTTAATATTGAGGCTGACTGCTCTCGATAATTCTATGTTTCAGACTGCCTTCTCTTGATCGAGAAAAACTAGAGTAACTCTTATCAATGCGTTTGGGCATCAGGCCCGCGCATCGATTCATATGGAGGGGTCATTCGAGATAACGCATGTTCTCGAATGATCCATTCTAATATTTATTGAAAATACTTAATTCTCACGATCTCTCCGCTTTTGTTACTAACAAATGAGTCACTTATCTATTAACAAAAGTTATCTTAAACAAAATAGATGTTTGTGCAGCTGCACGTCTCGAGGATTTACTCGAGGCGACAGCGCTTATTTATATTTGATAAAATATAGAAAAATAACTTTATCAATTATTACTCATATCCTTAACGTTCAAATATCTTAAACAATATTATTCTATTATTATATTATATTATTTTATATAATTAATTAAATACTATGGAAATTACTTGGTTATCGATATTCGATATGATTAGTTAGATTTCAGGTCGGTAATAAGAGAAGTAAATGCCCACGTCATCTGACGTACAGGCTGGGACGTAACACGCCCCCACCCGTTAGACGAGCGCCCTCGCTCGTTCGGGCCTTATCCGTGAAAGATACTAAGTATTAAAAAAAATTTATTTTACCGACGTGAAATTTGTACACGTTTAATTTTTTAATATGGTATTTTTTTTTGCTCATTTTCTATTTTTTTCCTAAGTCATTAGAGGATTAAGTTTACATATCAATTTATTCATGCAATACTATATAATATAAATTTCTTATTCACTATAATGGTTACATAGGCAAAAAAAATTGTATTTCTTTTATTTCTTAAGATTATTATTATATAAAAAAAAATTTGTATTGTATATATATATTTTTTTCTTTTTTTTCTTTTCTTTTTTTGTTTTTTTTTTTTTTTTTTCTATTTAACTAAATTATTGAATAATTGTCGTTTTCAGTTATGCGTATGAGTAAGGAAAAAATTTCTATTATTTTATTTGTCTATTATAAAATTATTATAGTAATTTTTTTTTTTTTTATTCATTTATTTATTTATCTTTCTTTAGTATATCTATGTGATATATTCTGTTTAGTTATTTTCTCAATTATTTTACTTTTTCCTTCTCTTTTCTATTCTTCTTATACTTTCAATATTTTATCTTCAAAAAAAAAATCTGGTTATTATTATTTTATTTTTACTATCGTTTATTGTCTATTTTGCGTTATATTAAAAATTATTATTATACTAATTCTAGAATATTTGATTTCGAGCATCATTTAATTAGATTTATTTATTATTATAATTTTTTTTTTCCATTTAATATTATCTTTACTAATTATTTAACTTTAATTATGTCCATAAGTTTCCAGTCTTTCGAAACTATTTGGAAATAGAATCTAAATTTTCTTAATTGTACGTAGTTATTCTTACATTTCTTATATATAATTAAATCAGATCATGAATTATTTGATATCGTTTATTTTTCTTTGTTACTTTTAATAAATCATTTTGTTCCCTAGAGTTACTTGAATGCGTTTTTAAAAAGGTACTGGTGTGAAAAAAAACTTTAATTTACTAATAAGCTATCTTAGCTCTGTTACAATGGATTAGTTTTCTTTTTCCAGGTTTATATTCAATTTCTATATCGTTTTTATCTGAGAAAATTTCAGTGATTTTATAAGGACCTAAATAATTATCATCAAATTTACCATCTCTCTGATTCTTTACTAAAAATATATTTTGACCTATTTTAAACTTTACGGGATTTATTTTTTTATCATATCGTACTTTAGATTTCAATTTTTTATTTTCTAAATTTTCTCCCTGATTAAAAACTCTGATTGAATCTGATTGAATCAGATTGGAACTCAATCAGAATTCTATCAGTTTCAATCAGAAACAAATTTCCAATCAGAAAGTTCGGAAGCGTTCGAGGGTTCTGATTGACTTTCTATCAGTTTCAATCAGATTCTATCAGAAAAAAATATTTAGTATTTTCTGATTGAAACTGATTGGATTTTTCTCTATCAGTTTCAATCAAATTCAATCAGAAAAAGAAGTTTAATTTTCGATTATTTTCCGATTGAATCTGATTGAAACTGATAGGAAAAAATCCAATCAGTTTCAATCAGATTCAATAAGAAAATTATAATTTTTAGAAAATTATTTTCCGATTGAATCTGATTGAAACTGATAGAGAAAAATCCAATCAGATTCAATCAGAAAATAATAATTTTTAAAAAATTATTTTCCGATTGAATCTGATTGAAAATGATAGAGAAAAATCCAATCAGTTTCTATTAGATTTGATCAGAAAAAAAGAATTTTTGAAAACTGATTTTCCGATTGAATCTGATAGAAACTGATAGAGAAAAATCCAATCAGTTTCAATCAGATTTAATCGGAAAATAATTTTTTTTAAATTATTATTTTCTTATTGAGTCTTATTGAAACTGATTGGATTTTTCTCTATCAGTTTTAATCGAATACAATGAGTGAATAATATTTTATTTTTAAGATTACTTATCATGTTTTTATTAACTCGCTCTCATGTATGTCTGTCCGGTCGCGCGGAAAAAAATGTTGGCTCGAAACCTAGCAATTTTTATTATGCTGTCGACAACCTTGAGACAGAAAATAAAGCATAAAAAAAATTATTATAACCATACGAAAATTTATTATGCCGTATCACAATACTTACTACGCGTGAGAGACTTATCGATAAACTTTAATAACAATTACTTTCATACGTTATAATAATTCTGATGCGGCGTAACAATTTTTCGTATAGGTAAAATAATTTTTTGAATATTTCACTTCCTGTTTTAAGAGCAGCATAATAAAAATGGCTAGGTCTCGAACCAACATATTTCACCGTGTAGAATATTCTAATTGGTTTTAAACCATCTTCCTGATTAGCTAGATATATTGCTAAAGTTTCTAGTAAAAATGAAACGAGGCACTGGCTAGCACGTCACTAGCGTCACTGTGAAAACCTCAAATTTCTCATAATATAAAAAAATTTAGTGCTCCAGATTTAGGCCTCAATTTCTCAAATGACGTAACCTACGCAGATTCCCTCACTTTTTTTCGATTAAAATTGATATTTTGGACGGAAAATTTCAAAGAAGTTGACCCTATAATAAATAATTAATTACAATTTTGCAGAAAAATTACCGGAACCTCTATAAAGTATAATAAATGAAAATGAATATTTATTTCTTTATTTATCTCCATTCAAAAAAAATTTAATGGTTACTATGAGAAAATCGTTAACTGAAAGAAAATTTAGCAGGGGAGCCTGGGGCACAAATGCCCCCTTCCCCAAAAATTATAAAAACAAAAGTTTTTTTTATTTCCCGTCAAGTAATGACCTTTGTAATGTTTTTATCATATTTTAGGCCAATATGTGATATGTGGGGTAAAATGGACCACTCCAAACAAAGAAATAGTAACGAAAAAAATTAACTTGCCGAAAAATAAAAAAAAAAAATAATAATTTCGTCACAATTTTTTTTCGAGTGTTCCATTTTGCTCCGCACACCACGTATTGATCTAAAATGAAACAAAATTAGTATAAAGGTCATAACTTGACGGAGAAATTGAAAAAAATAATTTTTTCGAGTGGTCCATTTTACCCCACATATTACATATCGGCCTACAATATGATTAAATCATTATAGAGGTCATAACTTGACGAAAAATAAAAAAAAAATTTTTACCTAATTTTTGAGGGGGGCCTTTGTGCCCCAGGCTCCCCTATACATTTCTTCAATTAAAATACAGAGATTTATTGAGGACAAAATGTTTGATTTTGTACTCTATATTATTTTGGAAATTAAAGAAAAAAAATTTTTTGAGACCTACTAAAAGTTTGTCCAGGAATATATAAAAGCGAATAATAATAATAATAATAATAATAATAATAATAATAATAATAATAATAATAATAATAATAATAATAATAATAATAATAATAATAATAATAATAATAATAATAATAATAATAATAATAATAATAATAATAATAATAATAATAATAATAATAATAATAATAATAATAATAATAATAATAATAATAATAATAATAATAATAATAATAATAATAATAATAATAATAATAATAATAATAATAATAATAATAATAATAATAATAATAATAATAATAATAATAATAATAATAATAATAATAATAATAATAATAATAATAATAATAATAATAATAATAATAATAATAATAATAATAATAATAATAATAATAATAATAATAATAATAATAATAATAATAATAATAATAATAATAATAATAATAATAATAATAATAATAATAATAATAATAATAATAATAATAATAATAATAATAATAATAATAATAATAATAATAATAATAATAATAATAATAATAATAATAATAATAATAATAATAATAATAATAATAATAATAATAATAATAATAATAATAATAATAATAATAATAATAATAATAATAATAATAATAATAATAATAATAATAATAATAATAATAATAATAATAATAATAATAATAATAATAATAATAATAATAATAATAATAATAATAATAATAATAATAATAATAATAATAATAATAATAATAATAATAATAATAATAATAATAATAATAATAATAATAATAATAATAATAATAATAATAATAATAATAATAATAATAATAATAATAATAATAATAATAATAATAATAATAATAATAATAATAATAATAATAATAATAATAATAATAATAATAATAATAATAATAATAATAATAATAATAATAATAATAATAATAATAATAATAATAATAATAATAATAATAATAATAATAATAATAATAATAATAATAATAATAATAATAATAATAATAATAATAATAATAATAATAATAATAATAATAATAATAATAATAATAATAATAATAATAATAATAATAATAATAATAATAATAATAATAATAATAATAATAATAATAATAATAATAATAATAATAATAATAATAATAATAATAATAATAATAATAATAATAATAATAATAATAATAATAATAATAATAATAATAATAATAATAATAATAATAATAATAATAATAATAATAATAATAATAATAATAATAATAATAATAATAATAATAATAATAATAATAATAATAATAATAATAATAATAATAATAATAATAATAATAATAATAATAATAATAATAATAATAATAATAATAATAATAATAATAATAATAATAATAATAATAATAATAATAATAATAATAATAATAATAATAATAATAATAATAATAATAATAATAATAATAATAATAATAATAATAATAATAATAATAATAATAATAATAATAATAATAATAATAATAATAATAATAATAATAATAATAATAATAATAATAATAATAATAATAATAATAATAATAATAATAATAATAATAATAATAATAATAATAATAATAATAATAATAATAATAATAATAATAATAATAATAATAATAATAATAATCATAATAATAATAATAATAATAATAATAATAATAATAATAATAATAATGCCTACGGTGCATGTTGTGCGGCCAGCGGGGATTTTGTTTACCCCGTGGCGCATCGTGGGCTATGTAGGTCAGCCTACCATCTGCTGGCCTACTAATCGCACAACAACCTTCGCATTAGGTTAACTCCCTAATGTGAAGTATACCTGAGTTCAAGACTACTCTGAACCCAGAAGTGCTCCCCACAACCTGCCCTTCTCGGATGAGGGCAACCCACTAGCTGGGCGGAGCACCGAGATTCCGAACGATGACGACCTTGGCGACCAACGGACTGCATTTAGGTGGACGGAGGAATTACGAGCCGATCTCCTGATGTGCTATAATAACAGTGAACCGGAGCGGAGAGGCTACATGGCTAGGATGCATGCACTTTGGTGCGATATGCACCCTAACCATAGCCAATTCTCACAACAACATCTCCGTGATTATGCCTCTCATCTTCGGCGTACACGAAGATCACTGTTAACTAACAGACGGTTATCTCACCGTCTGTCTTTTCCAGCACAGCTACATCAGGAGAGACGTCGTTTTTCCGAAGACGCCGACAATGATTTTGACACACGACAAGTATGTGTCTCTAAGAAGACACACTACCCAAAACATCTACTTGACACGGAAAACCACGAATTGTCTGCTCGGATTCAGGAAGATTCTACATTGCTCACCATCAATCAAGCTGTCTATAATGCTGCTTCTTCACTCTTACCTCCAGCGAGGAGAAATATTTCTTCTCCTGAGGCTAAGATGAGAGGACGCATTGGGCAGCTTTCACTGAAGATTGATGATCTCCGGAAACATGTCTCCCGCATTCAGTGTGTGATTAACTTTGTAAACAGTCGTAAAGCGTTTACACAAAAAGTCCGCCGTATTGCGGCTCAACTACGATACCAGCATCACACACTGAATAAGGCGAATCTTCTAAACATCAAAGAAGGTTCCCTTAACAGGTTGCGGGCTCTAGTGACTGCCAAAAAGTCACTAGAGAAAAAGCTGAAGCGGCTTACCGATAACTCTTTGTTTCGGTTAAGTCCTTCACGCTTTCTGACACCTAAGACATCTGTTTCGGTCGATCCCCCATCCATCGAGCGAGTAGAAGCTTTCTGGTCCGAGTTGTACGGTGACCAACCGAACGTGAATCGTGACACTCCAGCTCTCAACGACTTCGAGGCATTTTGTCGACAACATCGTAACGACAATGCTGATGAAGAGAGCCCTGAAGTCAGCGTGGAAGAAGTCCGTTCAGCTCTGAATAATGGTAAGAACTGGGCTGCTCCGGGACCAGATGGCATTAACCTGTTTTGGTGGAAGAAACTAACTTCTACCCATAGTCATCTGGCCCGGATTTTTACAGCGTTCATCAGAGGTAATGAACCCATTCCATGCTGGCTTGTAGAAGGGCGAACCGTGCTCATCCCGAAAAAAGGAGACTTGTCTGACCCGAAAAACTACAGGCCTATCACCTGTTTGAATGCGGTTTATAAGATTTTCACCAAAATCTTGAATAATCGCATTCTTCAGGAGATAGACCCTGTATGGCAGCAGATATACGAACAACGTGGCAGTAAAAGGGGCCTGTCAGGTTGCAAAGAGAATCTGTTAGTGGATCGATGCGTCATTCAAGACGCGATCTACTATCAGCGCAACCTGTCAATGGCCTGGATTGACTACCGCAAGGCATTCGACTCAACATCTCATGAGCTTATTCTCTTTTTGCTCAAGTGCCTTGGGGTCAATCGCGATATAGTGGGATGCATTCAGCGTACGATGCAGCTTTGGCGAACACGGTTCCACATTTCATGTGGTAACGACAAACGTGTAACCGAAGTTGTACAGTACAAACGAGGAGTCTTTCAGGGAGATTCTCTGAGCCCTCTGCTGTTTTGCATCTCACTGCTGCCAATATCTGTTGCGCTACGCCGCACCCGTGGATACTCAGTGGGTCCACCAAATGATCGAAAATACTCGATCACCCACTTACTCTACATGGATGATCTGAAGGTGTATGCTCCTGATGAGGAACACCTTCAGACATCCTTGAATATCGTAGGAGAGTATACACGGGATGTCGGCATGGCTTTCGGGTTGGACAAGTGCGCGGTCGTTAATCTGGTGAAGGGTAAGTGTTCCGATGTGCGTGAAGATATCGAGTTAGTAGATGGGAGCGTCATAGACCATCTTGACGCCGGAGAGTCGTACAAATATCTAGGGATTGACGGGAGTCCTATGCAGGACGTCTCGAAAATCAAAACGACTCTCTGCAGCGAGTATGTGCGGAGACTCCGGAAAATCTGGTCATCAGAACTTTCCGGGAAAAGCAAAGTCTCTGCAACGAACATGCTTGCTGTCCCGGTACTTCTGTACTCTTTCGGTGTCCTGAAATGGGCCCGAAAAGAGCTCAGAGATCTCGATATCAAAACACGCAAAGTAATGAATATGCATCGGAGCATGCACCCTAAGTCTTCAGTCACCAGATTATACCTTTCCCGGCACATCGGAGGGAGAGGTTTACAGAGCTTAGAGTGTCTGCACGATCGTTTGGTTTTGGGTATAACATACGAGGTTGTCAATTTCACAGCAGATGAAGACGACTTCCTTATGCAAATTGTTCATAGTCATGAAAATAGGCATAAGGGAGCGTATTTATATAAGGCAGCAATGTACGCGGCAAAATCCCTCGGTCTTGGAAGAGTAAACCCGCTTATTGAACTCCCTAAGGAGGAATTTAAGATGGTCATCAGGAATGCTGAGCAACAAAAACTGCTTAGTACGCACATGGACAAGTCCATGCACAGCGTGTTCTTTAAACACGTGCGTGATCATGGCTTGTCCACACAGCTGACGTTTTCCTTCCTTAAGTCAGCTGGCCTGATGTCCGAGACCGAAGGATATATTTTTGCCTGCCAAGATGGTGTTATTAACACTCTCGAATACCGTGCTAAAGTGCTCCAGACGCAGCTACCCGACACTTTGTGTAGGGTTTGTAAACAGCATCCAGAGACGCTTATGCATCTTTTGTCAGCATGTCCTGTGCTGGCAAGAAATGCATACATCCAGCGCCATAATGCTGCTCTGCGAGTACTTTATTACCATCTAAGACACACGCACGGTATCGACAAAACACCAGTGCTGCCTTATCTGCCAGGAGAGATTCCGCAAGTTGTTGAGAATGACCGTTGCCGTATTTATTGGAACGTGCCATTCGCAACAACGCGGAAAATCGACCATAATAAACCTGATATTGTGCTCTTCGATAAAACCGCTCGTAACATTTATGTTATTGAGTTCTCAGCTCCGGCTGAGTATAACATCACGGTAAAAGAGGAGCACAAACACGAAATATATCAGGATCTCCTGTTTGAAATTGGCAAACTTTACCCAGGCTATCGTGTCAAGCTTGTCGTACTCATTGTTGGCGTCCTAGGAGGGATGAAACAGTCTTTTGTGTCTGCATTGGCTAAAATCCCAACTTGTTTATCGCAAGTTGAGTTTTTGGCATCGCGGATGCAAAAGGCTGTAATACTCGGATCCCTCCGTCTCCTAAGGCAACGAAACTTGGCCTGCTGCGCATGCTGATCATCTTGTTGATGAAGCATCGCAGCAGTAACGATTTGGCGCTCAGGTGAGGCCCTCGGTAGAGTCGGACTACCGGGGATAACCCCCTGAGCATTTAACTAAAAAAAAAATAATAATAATAATAATAATAATAATAATAATAATAATAATAAATTTGCATCTCACTGCTGCCAATATCTGTTGCGCTACGCCGCACCCGTGGATACTCAGTGGGCCCACCATCTGATCGGAAGTATTCGATCACCCACTTACTCTACATGGATGATCTGAAGGTGCATGCTCCTGATGAGGAACACCTTCAGACAGCCTTGAATATCGTCGGAGAGTATACACGGGATGTCGGCATGGCTTTCGGGTTGGACAAGTGCGCGGTCGTTAATCTGGTGAAGGGTAAGTGTTCCGATGTGCGTGAGGATATCGAGTTAGTAGATGGGAGCGTCATAGACCATCTTGACGCCGGAGAGTCGTACATATATCTAGGGATTGACGGAAGTCCTATGCAGGACATCTCGAAAATCAAAACGACTCTCTGCAGCGAGTATGTACGGAGACTCCGGAAAATCTGGTCATCAGAACTTTCCGGGAAAAACAAAGTCTCTGCAACGAACATGCTTGCTGTCCCGGTACTTCTGTACTCTTTCGGTGTCCTGAAATGGGCCCGAAAAGAGCTCAGAGATCTCGATATCAAGACACGCAAAGTAATGAATATGCATCGGAGCATGCACCCTAAGTCTTCAGTCACCAGATTATACCTTTCCCGGCACATCGGAGGGAGAGGTTTACAGAGCTTGGAGTGTCTGCACGATCGTTTGGTTTTGGGTATAACATACGAGGTTGTCAATTTCACAGCAGATGAAGACGACTTCCTTATGCAAATTGTTCATAGTCATGAAAATAGGCATAAGGGAGCGTTTTTATATAAGGCAGCAATGTACGCGGCAAAATCCCTCGGTCTTGGAAGAGTAAACCCGCTTATTGAACTCCCTAAGGAGGAATTTAAGACGGTCATCAGGAATGCTGAGCAACAAAAACTGCCTAGTACGCACATGGACAAGTCCATGCACAGCGTGTTCTTTAAACACGTGCGTGATCATGGCTTGTCCACACAGCTGACGTTTTCCTTCCTTAAGTCAGCTGGCCTGATGTCCGAGACCGAAGGATATATTTTTGCCTGCCAAGATGGTGTTATTAACACTCTCGAATACCGTGCTAAAGTGCTCCAGACGCAGCTACCCGACACTTTGTGTAGGGTTTGTAAACAGCATCCAGAGACGCTCATGCATCTTTTGTCAGCATGTCCTGTGCTGGCAAGAAATGCATACATTCAGCGCCATAATGCTGCTCTGCGAGTACTTTATTACCATCTTAGACACACGCACGGTATCGATAAAACACCAGTGCTGCCTTACCTGCCAGGAGATATTCCGCAAGTTGTTGAGAATGACCGTTGCCGTATTTATTGGAACGTGCCATTCGCAACAACGCGGAAAATCGACCATAATAAACCTGATATTGTGCTCTTCGATAAAACCGCTCGTAACATTTATGTTATTGAGTTCTCAGCTCCAGCTGAGTATAACATCACGGTAAAAGAGGAGCACAAACACGAGATATATCAGGATCTCCTGTTTGAAATTGGCAAGCTTTACCCAGGCTACCGTGTCAAGCTTGTCGTACTCATTGTTGGCGTCCTAGGAGGGATGAAACAGACTTTTGTGTCTGCATTGGCTAAAATCCCAACTTGTTTATCGCAAGTTGAGTTTTTGGCATCGCGGATGCAAAAGGCTGTAATTCTCGGATCCCTCCGTTTACTTAGGCAACAAAACTTGGCCTGCTGCGCATGCTGATCATCTTGTTGATGAAGCATCGCAGCAGTAACGATTTGGCGCTCAGGTGAGGCCCTCGGTAGAGTCGGACTACCGGGGATAACCCCCTGAGCATTTAACTAAAAAAGAAATAATAATAATAATAATAATAATAATAATAATAATAATAATAATAATGATAATAATAATAATAATAATAATAACAATAATAACATGCAAACTGAAGGTGTATTATTATTATTCAATACTGAAGGTGTATGCTCCTGATGAGGAACACCTTCAGACAGCCTTGAATATCGTAGGGGAGTATACACGGGATGTTGGCATGGCTTTTTGGTTGGACAAGTGCGCCGTCGTTAATCTGGTTGTCACGTAACGATTCAAATTATTTAGTTTTAATTAGTTTTAAGTTAAATATTTTAATCTTATATTTGAATTTGAATCGTTACGCGGGCATTCCGCCATTTCGCCGTGGATAATGGCAGTCCGTGCACGGTGCTCGCGCATGCGCGAAGGGTATGAGAGAGCACGTGTGTGATTTTATTTATAATTTATAATTTATGATTTAATTTATAAGCGATCGACTTTTGTTTAATTTAAGTATTTATTTATAATTTTGATTTAGTTGGGATGCATAAACCAGAAGAATATTATGCCCCAACAATTAGCAACATATTATTTTGTTTAACTTGTCATCCGACGGATGACGTCAATTGATGTTTATTGTTTGGAAATAATTACTATTTATTTTATGATTTTATATATAAACATATAGAGGATATGAACAAATAGTTCATATATTTAAGAAGTTTACCATGTATCATCCGGGTGTTAAATACTTATGATTATAATTTATATTTTTAATTTAAATTGGATGTCAAAAGTTATTATAATAATTAAGGGCGATGGTGCTGCCCTTTACGCGACGACCAACAGGTGGAGGTTGACCTAATTAAGTTAGAAAGATACGGACTAGCCTAGTGCACGGACGTGATTTTGTAATTCTGTTGTCAGATATTGAGTTTTTTTTATTAGTTAAAAGGTTAAAGTTGTCAATTGATAAATATTCACCGGGTGAATTAGAGTGTATTAGCTGCTAAGTTGCTGATCTTGAGTAAGTACTCAGTGTTTCTATTCGCTGGATAAAATATTGTTATCTGTTAACCTCCCCCGGTAGTTGTTGGTCGCCGCGAGGGAAAAATTAATTGAATTTATAATTATTGCATATGGAATGATACATGGATTAATTATTACCAGTAATTATTATTAATTATTATTTGTGATATTGGTGAAAATATCCATATTTATACATAATTTGATAAAACGTACGCAACGTAATACAACGTTGCCGGTACGTATATAGATATATACGGGTAGTGTATATATCTATACTACACACGCCGGACTTGAAAATTCCTCAAGTCTGACCTCATGGCGTAATTATTTACCCAAAGTATTTGAAGTATTTTTTTTCTTTTTTGGGTTTTAGTGGAATTATTATCATTGTAAATTTTTATTATTATTATTATTTATATTAATACTTCTATTTTATATTATTTAAAGAAAGTAACTAATTATTATTATTTTGATTTATATACCCCAGCGGTCAGTAATAATTATTGAATTATTGTTTAATACTGAAATTATTATTTTATTTTAAGAGTACATTATCAATTATTGTGTGGGTAAAAATATTATAGTATTTTGAGGGTGAGTGAGGATTGTCACCGTATCTTTCTCTCTCTCACGAGTAGTGGGAGATTAATTTAAAAGAAATATCGTCATTATTATCATTTATTGTTTATGACAACAAAAATTGAACGGAAATTATTATTTATGCATATATGATTTTTTGTAATTAATTATCTGAAGACAAATTATTATTTTTGATTTTGAGTATGAAGTAAAAGTTTTGATGTTGAGGTAATTGCAGACAAAATTGTATCCCCAGTGGTAAAAATATTTAACCAATTCCTTTTATTGTATCTTTTTATTAACCACCGAGTGTTTATGGTGGTTAATTCAACAACAATTAATTATTATAAATAGTATTATTTATATTGATTATTGTTTAAAAATTAAAAGACGGAAACCAACAGCTGTCGAGGGGAAAATTTAATGCTTATTTTTCCTTGGATCTTTTCCCGCTATTTTCATTTTATTTTTCTTTTAATTATTTATTGTTTATATATAATTGTTTATCATCTATTCAACATTTTTCTATTGTTTATTTAATTTTCTGCTGTATTTTCTCGAATATTTTTCCGCTTCGTCGCGAGTCACTTGCTCGGATTTTCCTTGTAATTTTCCCCCTGAATAAATTTTGTCCGTTTTGGGAAAACGGTCTGGCGCCTACGTGCACTAACCCAGCCTGAGGAGCTGGTCCAGGCATACCAGGTATTAATTATTTATCATTTAATTATTGTTTAAAATTTATTATTTATTTTAATTTGAGAGAAATTATTTATTATCATTTAAAAATCAGGGATTAAGTCCATTTATTATTATTTGTTTTACGCGTGGGCGACCGCATACGATATATTTGACGAATTCGCGTCTCCGTCGCGAATTTCCCGAGTAGATATACGTTATATGGTGAAGGGTAAGAGTTCCGATGTGCGTGAAGATATCGAGTTTGTAGATGGGAGCGTCATTGACCATCTTGACGCCGGAGAGTCGTATAAATATCTAGGGATTGACGGGAGTCCTATGCAGGACGTCTTGAAGATCAAAACGACTCTCTGCAGCAAGTATGTGCGGAGACTCCGTAAAATCTGGTCATCAGAACTTTCCGGGAAAAACAAAGACCTCGATAACAAAACACGCAAAGTCATGAATATGCATCGGATCATGCACCCTAAGTCTTCAGCCACCAGATTATACCTTTCCCGGCACTTCGGAGGGAGAGGTCTACAGAGCTTGGAGTGTCTACATGATCGTTTGGTTTTGGGTATAACATACGAGGTTGTCAATTTCACAGCAGATGAAGACGACTTTCTTATGCAAATTGTTCATAGTCATGAGAATAGGCGTAAGGGAGCGTTTTTATATAAGGCAGCAATTTTCGCGGCAAAATCCCCCGGTCTTGGAAGAGTAAACCCGCTTATTGGACTCCCTAAGGAGGAATTTAAGACGGTCGTCAGGAACGCTGAGCAACAAAGACTGCTCAGCACACATATGGACAAGTCTATGCACAGCGTGTTCTTTAAACACGTGCGTGATCATGGCTTGTCCACACAGCTGACGTTTTCCTTCCTCAAGTCAGCTAGCCTGATGTCCGAGACCGAAGGATACATCTTTGCCTGCCAAGATGGTGTTATTAACACTCTCGAATACCGTGCTAAAGTACTCCAGATGCAGCTACCCGACACATTGTGTAGGGTTTGTAAACAGCATCCAGAGACGCTTGTGCATCTTTTGTCAGCATGTCCTGTGCTGGCAAGAAATGGATACATCCAGCACCATAATGCTGCTCTGCGAGTACTTTATTACCATCTAAGACACACGCACGGTATCGACAAAACACTAGTGCTGCCTTATCTGCCAGGAGATATTCCGCAAGTTGTTGAGAATGAGCGTTGCCGTATTTATTGGAACGTGCCATTTGCAACAACGCGGAAAATCGACCATAATAAACCTGATATTGTGCTCTTCGATAAAACCGCTCGTAACATTTATGTTATTGAGTTCTCAGCTCCGGCTGAGTATAACATCACGGTTAAAGAAGAGCACAAACACGAAATATATCAGGATCTCCTGTTTGAAATTGGCAAGCTTTACCCAGGCTACCGTGTCAAGCTTGTCGTACTCATTGTTGGCGTCGTAGGAGGGATGAAACAGACTTTTGTGTCTGCATTGGCTAAAATCCCAACTTGTTTATCGCAAGTTGAGTTTTTGGCATCGCGGATGCAAAAGGCTGTGATACTCGGATCCCTCCGTCTCCTAAGGCAACGAAACTTGGCCTGCTGCGCATGCTAATCATCTTGTTGATGAAGCATCGCAGCAGTGACGATTTGGCGCTCAGGTGAGGCCCTCGGTAGAGTCGGACTACCGGGGATAACCCCCTGAGCATTTAACAAAAAAAAAATAAAAATAATAATAATAATAATAATAATGATAATAATAATAATAATAATAATAATAATAATAATAATAATAATGATAATAATAAGAAGAATAATAATAATAAATTAATAAATCATTATTTTTATATCTTAAAATAATCATAAAATATTATATTAATAATAAAACAATTATTATTAATATTAATAATATTATTGCATAAGATTCTTTTCAATTTAATAAATATGATAATATCCGGAGATACTATCTATACTCAATACTAAAAACTAAAAAAATTGGAAAATTCAAAAGTGCGCACCTCAATCGCTTATTTTACTTTTGATTATCACTCCTATCTGAAATAATGGCTATACGACAAGATCCAAATCAGCCAGCAAGAGACTTCATGATAGCTGTCCAACGTAAGGATGGAAGAATGAACAACCCACCGCTAATGAGAAGTCAAATTGAAAAGATCATTAGTGGCTTAAATCGGGATCTTCGAAGAGTCGTGTATGGTTACACTGGTACTAGCATAGAACACCTAGCTAGCATTGCTTCCCGTTATGAACGTGATCAAGAGCGAAATGCACCAACTCCGTTAAGAAAGGATAGAAGCTATCAGTCAACAAAGAAAAAATCTTTTTCATATCGAAGAGATCGTAGAAGACCTTCGGAAGGACCAAATCTCAACCCGATTTATGAAAATACTCATGAAGATCTACCCAAAGTGGATGAACTTCAAATAGAAGAAGTAGAAGACAGTGACGGTGAACAACAAAGACCTCAACTCCTGGTGCACCAAGACACTTGATATGTGCCACCACAAAGAAGAGAAAATCTACAGAATTCTGATGCTATTTATCAGAACGCAGCAGGTATATTGTTATGAGCTCTGAGATCTGCGGTAAACCAAACACCGGATTACCCACCCATGACACCGTTCTTCATGCCGCAGGCACCTTCAGAATACGCCTCGCTGATACTCCCCAACACACACTTTGGAGCATAACAACAATGCGACTTATTAAAAGTCTCCTAGGCAGCAGAATAAGATGTCATCATCAAAAGAAGACGAAAATAAAAATGCACAAGTACAACAAGACAACTTCATAAGAAAATGTTTGAATTGTGGAGCGTTTAGTCATGCAGCCAATAAATGTATGAAGCCACGGATGCCGTATTGTTACATTTGACGTACACCAGGACATGACAATAAAGACTGTAAAAAATCCACAGCACCAGCTGATTCAAAAAACGAGTCAGTTCCTGCACAAAATTAGAAAGCTATCCCCGTTAGCAGGAGCATAGGAGGGGAGAGTACGCGGATGCTCTGAAGATTAAATCAGATGGACATTTACTCACAGAAGTCAAATTTAACACAAAAGTCGAACCAATAATAAATCATGTGATTGGACATCCGGACACCTGTGAAAAATCTAATACTTTTGAAGTTCCAGTTACTCCAGAATTTGATAACGAGACTGAGTCAGACTATATAGAAGACCCAGCCGAAGAAAAAATAACTAAATGTACCGTGATGGGATTTGGCTCTGATGAGGACACAGAAGATGAAGAAGTTGGATATTTAAAACTTTGACATCGATTATTTTGTGTTGACAGACTCGATTATTTACCGGCTCAAACTCCATCAACAACTCAAGATGGGGGAGTAAACATACAAGAAGATACTCAGTACCACATATTGACCACCCGGATTTGGAAAAATCGACACCAAAGTCCCAAGAACTTCCTGCACAGTCAGACGTGAAATTAAATATACTATTGACGTAATACTGCGAGAAACTGGACCCAGCAGACAGCTGTCGTGAATTATCACTTCTACTGTGTGACGAAGTTAATGAGGAAATTTCTTCATACCACTCAGATGAGGAAGAGGAAATTATAAATAAAAAAAAAAACACTTGAAGAGACAACACACATTGTTGAAGTGGAAGAGACGACGCAATTGTTGTCCCTAGAAATAGAAAATCCACGACCATTGAATCGACCAAGGAAATTACTCCACATTAATGGACTAGATCCACCAACAAGGTCCACAAGAATTTTTGCGAAAATTAAAATCTTAAAGCACGAGTTTCGAGCTCTCGTAGATATCGGTAGAGACCGTACGTACGTGAACGACAAGGTCGCAGATCTTATTCGTCCGTACGCCACCAACAGTCATAAAATTGATCCAGTAACCAGACATGGTGTGATGGTTGGAGATGGAAACGTCATATACCCAAAGGAGGGGTTTTCAATCATAATTACCGTTGGAGACGTCTAAAGCAGACTGTCATGCCCAAGTTACCTCATGAGTTAGTGCTTGGTACTGATGCATGTTTAAACTACCTCATTGACATCAGCTTTTCGAAGTAGTACTGGAGTTCGGCAGCTGGCAATACTCAGTACGAGTTTGAACATCGAGAGTATGGAGAAGCATCACAATTGGATAATATACAAGGTGAGCCTAAAGATTTAACTCCTGTTCTAGATAATTTATTTAAAAAACTAGACACGTATGAACGAGGTCTTACTGATCTAGTGGAACATGAAACCCATTTGTTAGACCCTAATGTGGCTCCGGTACGTATGAAACCATATACTTGAAGCAAACCAATTATGGACATAATTATAGAAAAAATACATGGTTTAGAAAATAAACACTTTCTTAAAAACAGTTACAGCTCGTGGTCCAGTTTACCCGTTGTCTTTGGAAAGAAGGACGAAACTCACAGATTCTGTATAGACTACAGATCTGTAAGCAAACGCAGAGATTAGCGTACCCACTACCAAACATGTGGGGTATTTTAATGAATATAGGAGAACTGAACTATATCTCAGTCATCGACATGAAAGAAGCTTTTCATCAAGTACCAATGGCAGTCAACTCCAGACAATATACAGCTTTTGTTGTCAACGGTCTAGGCCAGAGAGAATA
The DNA here is from genome assembly GCA_030273425.1 of Microplitis manilae. Lineage (NCBI taxonomy): Eukaryota > Metazoa > Arthropoda > Insecta > Hymenoptera > Braconidae > Microplitis > Microplitis manilae. The sequence goes on from CP092729.1 coordinate 3,688,295, forward strand.
GCTTGTCATGTCATATGGCTTAACTAGAGCGCCTGGTACTGATCAAGCATTAACTGATAAGGTAAAAGAAACAATTTGTAAATTAATCAGAAATGCTTTAGGTGATAAAGTCGCCGTAAAATATTTTTGGAAGATATTCACCTATCTTGATGACTGGATAGTTATCAGTGAAACACTGGATGAGCAAAAATTATTATTGGAGTTTCTCTTTGATGCATTTGCTGTGGCAAAATTAAAAATCAACCGAGAAAAATGTCACTTCCTGAAGCCTGAATTTACCTGCTTGAGTTTCCTAGTCAACAAGGATGGTATACGACTAAACCCAGAAAAAATTCGACCTGTTCTGGAATCACCACCTCCAAAGACTCGTAAACAATTACGAAGATTGATCGGACGAGTGAATTGGTTTCACCGACATCTAAAGAACATCGCGCATGTCCAAAGACCACTGTACAAACGTGCCAGTCCAAAAGTTCCGTGAGAATGGACTGATGCTGAACAAAAAGCTTTTGAAGAAATCAAAAAGATCTTGGCTGATCCAGCAATATGAAAACCACCTGTAACAGGACTACCATACACACGCGCAAGCTAACCCGGTCGAACAGGTAAACCGTTCAATTAAGCTTTTACTAAAACCTTTATCTCTAACTCTCATACTGCATGGGATGCTTACTTGCGTGATCTACTATTTGCTTATAATAGTTCGGTGCGACTCGAATTTTTCTCATGAGTCGTTTTTCCAATTATTAGCACTTTATTTTCTTCATGAGGATGGAATGATCGTCAAAACCAATATTTCGCCCGAATTATTGTATCAGCGCTTCTTCCGTAATTCATGAGTATATTTACACGCAATAATTACTTTTGTTTAGAATGCTATGGTGTCATTGTAGTACCGTAGCATGTTAGCCACCTGCTGGACATCGAAATAAACACATTTCAAAATTTCTATGACTATAGTAGAATCAACAACGCTTAAATCACAAATTAATGTAACCGTTGGAATTTTATTATAGCTTAGGCAATTTGAGCATGTGTTCACTTTGATTCCCGTCAGATGGCTAACAAGGTCTAACACTACTATGACACCATAACTCTCCTAACAACATTAATTTCTCCGAGTATTTCTCATGAGTCAGAGCAATCTCTCACGATTTTTTTTTTTTTTTCAATTATGAGTTCTTGATTTACTTAATAAATATGGAACAATTTCTCGCGATTTTTTTTTTCAATTATGAGTTCTTGATTTACTTAATAAATATGGAACAATTTCTCGCGATTTTTTTTTTCAATTATGAGTTCTTGATTTACTTAATAAATATGGAACGATCGTGAAAACCGTTATTTTGCTCGAGTTATTGCATGAGCATTTTTTTCGTAATTCTTGGGTATATTATCATTGGTACGATAAAACTCTATTTACCACTTAGTGTTCGGAATTTCCGTATCCATCATATCAAAACTTGCAAATGGAGAGTGCACTTCATGGAAATTTCCATGTTACTCAAGTTTTTTTTCCAAGTCTGTTTCTAAATCTATGTTTATGTTTGGACTTTAATTTTATTCATTTTTCCACCTAAACTGTTGTGTTACGTCCAAATTTGGTACGTAATTATTTCAAAATTTGTGAGTATTTGGTCCAAGCCGAAGCCTATAGACCGGGAACTCCAGAGGTTTTTGTTTAAATAATATTGTTGGTGAAGGTTAAGATTAAATGATAATTTTCTGGTTTAAATTTTGTAAATATATATTCTAAAAACCGTACAAATGTTATGGTTTGTTAGTTAGCTATTACAAAAATTTAGCAATTAAAATTATTTAAATATTCAAATACCTTACAATACTTTATCTGAACCTATTTATTCTTCAATATTCATTGACATACCTGGTCACAGTAGTTTCGTTGCAACACAATTTAATCGAAAAAAACAATGATACAAAATACTTGAACGTTAAATATGAATGGTCACTGACTCAAATCTAAAATAAACTTTATAGTTCTCCGTGGAGAAAACCCGGCCACTGAACTTTATTAAATTTTTCCGATCTGCACCCTGGGAGATCCTGGTCAAGAGAGAGAGCTCACGCGACCAATTTGTTGGGTCTCGAATTCAGGGCGTCCCAATTGCCCTCAATTGGGGAAAAATCGTGACCAATCAGAGGTCTGGTTCCTGGGCCCTTACCCTCACTCTTTGATTTTCCGGGTAGCGTCACCTGAACTCGCTCTATGATTGGAGGCTCTCCGTTATATCTATGTGTCTATTCGCATAAGTGTGTGTGTGTGTGTGTGTGTATGTGTCCACCCACACGCAAGCACATTTACGCGTGGGCAAAACACATGCACGCACACACAGGCACGAGCATTTCTCTGTCCACGTTTTAATTTTTGAGAATTATTTTTTTATTAGTTATTCAAAATTATTATTAATTATTATCAGATATTATCTATGAATATTATTTATGAAATATTATTTATTATTTATTATTTATCAGGCCTGGTGTACCCACTTAGAACCTTTAATTATTTATTATAAAATATAAAGTATTATTTACTATTTATTAGGCCTGGTGTACCCACCTTGAACCTTTAATTATTTATTATAAAATATAAAATATGATTTATTATTTATTCGGCCTGGTGTACCCACCTAGAACCTTTAATTATTTTCAGTTCAAATACTAAAATGAGTCATTTGTTCATTTAAAAATAGTCTGTAATGAGTTTAAAAGGTTTTCGAATCTTATCTATAATTCGAAAACAACAAGTTCCTATTTGTTTCTTTGTTTTGGGTCATAAGCCGTTAAAAGCTTTGTGGCGCATGAAGGTATGTTTCTAAATGACCAACGAGGCACTTAACGTTTTCTCTTATTATTCGGTTTAAAATTATAGCATAAAAAAAAATTAAATGTTTAAATTTTGCCAGACGTCACAGTTGTGATTCCATCAAATTTGTATCTTTTAGACAGCCGGCATTTGTAATGTTGTTCATTATGTTTCTCGCGTTTTTTTTTTCTTTGGAGGCTCATCAAATTCTAACCTCCTTATTTTCTGTATTCATTTCATCACAATTACTGCACTCAGTGCGTATCAATCACTGACATACAACGCAAATAATGCTTTTTTCCGTACTTACATTCTTAAAACAATATAAACATTCGTTACTTAATTCCAATGAGTACAATATCAATCAGTGTAATATCATTTCTCTGTACCGTTCGGAATCAAATTCTTTACTCATAGCTAAATTCTTTTTTATACTGTCCATATGGTACGTTAAATATGTCGCGGAGTTCCAAGTACCCGTTGGCTTCTGAAATGGACGATCTCGTCCATTCTTTACTGTTGAATTTCTGGCTATCACTGATTTCATGCTCGATTGATCATCACATTTATCGATATATTTTTTTAAAAGTTCCAATATATTCTTTGAATCTCAGGAGTATTTGTTCGGCAAGTGTTTTCCTTATTTGATAATACTTTCGTGCAAAACTATTTTTTTCTCCATTATCACTTTCTGCTATCACTTGCGCAGCAGTGGTTGATGAATAAGTTACATTATCCCATGGATCGATGTATATAGCAGCAAATATGTCAATTATCTCTATGTCTATAGAACTATATCGTTGTAAAATGTTTCTGAATTGCTGTCCGTTTAATGTTAACTCTGTCGCGATCATAAATTTTTCAGAAGCAGGATGATAGCAATTACGATGTTTCTTGATTTTGAGTTGACATAATACCCTATGTCATTTACTAAACCGTTCTTTAATCGCAGTAACTCCTGATCACTCTTAGCTTTCAATAACAATTTCTTCGCCGCGGTTCTCTTGTTTTTCGTTTTCTTTTCAGTTTTATTCTGCATTTTATAGTTGTTTTTCCGGTTTGTCCCTCGTTTTTTACTTTTTTTTTTTTTATTGTCTTCACAATCTGAAAAAGTTGCGTCATCGACCGTTTCCTGTCTGATTTTGCAGAGTTATTGAATTGCATAAGTTTTCTTCCAGCCATATGTCTAATTTTGCGCTTTTTACTTTTTTGAGAATCACAATTATCATTGTTTTTCGTTTTTCGTCCCCACATGTGTGTTTCTATAGAATCTGATGTAGCCTTACGATATAAGTTGAAGTTTTTAGCATTCAATTGCGATTTCATGTTTATTTTGCTCAGAGAATTTTCTTTTACTAGGTTCTCATTGTTCTATTCTAAAAAACGACATACTTTGCCTATGCGCCACTGCTTTTTCGTATTCAAAAAATTGTGTTTGTAAGTCTTCATGTGCGATTCTGCATAAACATTTGTGATTCGTGAAGTCTCTGGATCTACAAGATCAAGTATCATTGCGGCCCACAAAGAACAATATGCCATGAATTCTTTTAGTAAATAATTAATGAAATTCAGGCAATATAAAGGATTTGTAATTTCTTCTTCGGTTTCATATTCTTTTTTTGTTTCTTCAACAATGACGAAGTAATGTCTGTAAAATGGTGAATTTGCGTATATACTGGAACTTTTCTTATTACTACGAGCAAATTGTTCCTGACTTATTTCTTCTTCATCATCAGACGATAAATTTTCACAATCTTCTAGCAACTCTTAAATTTTTTACTTTTCCGTCGTATTTTTTCAACCAAGTTCTTCATGTGTATTTCACATTTTTTTATATCTTTTTCTAAAGATACAATTACTACATTTCCAAATAGTATATCCATTTCTTCCAGAGATCTAGTCAATATCATTGATGCCATGCATTCCATTACTAGACTTTCGTGATTCTTTAATTGTGTCACCTCTAATTTTATTTTACTTGATATGCGATTCATAATATGACCACAGCAGCTTAGTAATATTGTCATTGGCTGCATTGCAGTAATCTAGTGGACGACATTACTTCAAAAAACCATTCAGCTCTGATACAATAAAAGAATCGTAAAAAAAAAATGATATGTTACGTCCCGGTGATAATTGGGACTTATGGGGAAAAGAGATTTGATATTTTAGGAATCTACAGATTCCTAGGAATAATCCCTGATCTTTTAAAATAAATTAAAAATTTTATTCTTACTTACATTGGTGGAAAAAGGGGACCGTTTTAGAAAGGGGTACCTTTTTCTTTAAGAACTATTCCAGAACTATCAACTCAACGTGGTCGTCAGGAACCCCCATATACGGCTCCAACTGACTAGGTCTGGACAGGAATTTATCCGAATAAAACTGGAACCTCGGATCTGCGTCCCCAATGTAGATAAGAGGTATGGGTCTCTCAACCTCAGTGATCGGGATCAATTTATATTTGAGTTTCTTAATCCTAAAGGTTTTTGGGAGTGAAATGTCACTCCTAACGAAGGACAAATTAGGTCTGATTAGCGGTTGGTGGTAACGTTCACCAGAACACAACTTGTCATACTCCGTACAGGAGTCGCACTCACAGTATTTAGGTTTAGGATCAGAGCCCTTAGGCCGACGTAATTTCGGCGCCATTGACTCTGTTCGAAAACATTTTAATAACGATATTTGTCTCGAAAGACGCTCTCAGAAATAATAATAGTAGAAATTAAGAGGTAAAGGTAAAGTAATCAGTTGTTTCTGACCTCGTAACACAGAATTCACTCACTGTCTCGTAGTGCACAAAAAAAAATGAAATGAGTAAATGTCTACTTGACTAACTGATTGTAATTCTTTATATTTATGGTTTTAGGGGTAAGAGGGTAGTAATGGGTTTACAGGAAATTTTGGATACACTCAGCGAACTAACAAAATGATCATTGACCAACCCAGGTCGATCTCGGATTGCTATCCATCATCATTGTGTATTTTGGAAAAATTTGAGATAGCAATTTTCTGGGATAATTGGAATAGGTGAATGGAAACGGAAGATTCAATTGTCAGGTTGAGTCGATTTTACCTTAAAATATAAAGAAAGACAAATTGGTTGGTATTAAATGAATAATACAAAAAAACTAGATTTTTGGGTAGAACCTCTTCCCACTCAAATTTTAATCAGTCAGCGAATTCTCTGAGAAGGCCTTTTAAATATAATAAATTTCCGACTATATAATGATTGGTACGTTTCTAGTCATAAAAAAAAATAAAAGGGTAGAAACCTTTTTATCTAAATTCAAAAAACATACCAATAATCATTGGGAAAAAGAAAATTATAATTTAAATACTGCCAACTGATTATATAAAAAAAAGAAAAATAGAAATGAATTTAAACTTTCTCTAATAAAATTTGTAAAAAGGGAAATTCCCATTTTTGATGTTAAATTTCTTATTTTAATTCAAATTATCAATGCTTTCAATAATAATAAAAGAAATTTTATTTAATATATTTCAGATTGATTCGAACAAATTTAAGAAAAAGAAAGACTTTTATTAGCAAATTTGAATTAAATTTAATTGGATTAAATTTTAGTAGTAAAATAATAAAAAAAGAATGTTTACGTTGTAAATTTTCCTTGTAATTTAATTGAGTTATCAAACGAAATAAAAGAAAATAATGATTATAAAACAAAATTTCTCTAGGAAATTTTTATGTTTTATTATAATATTTTTCCCAAAACGCTTCTGAATTAAACAAATTAAAATAATGATATTTTTCCTCGATCTAATAACTTCCGATTTTTGTCCGTCGGATAACTCAACTAGGTTGAATTAACTAACGAAACCTCAAATTTTATTAGATTTTATTATTTAGAAGTTGATGTTAGTTTGTTGTTTAAATTAACGATTATTGTTTGTGTGGAAGGTCTGTTTTAAAAATTGGCATGCAAAAGTCGAGTTATTACGTTTATTCATAAAAATTACTTAGAGTTTTAGAAAAAAAAAACAATTGTTTCACAAATTGTTCACAAATTCTGTATTTTTGTAAAAGAAAAGGAAAGAGAGCATACTTTCAAAAATCAAAAATCGTTACCTGTTATTGCGGAAAAAAAAAGACTGAAATGAAATTATAACTTAAAATTCACACAGTTGTTTTAAATTCACCAAAAATTTGATAATTTTTCCTCGAGTAATATTTTAATTTATTTGTTTTAAATGCCCATATGTATTCACAACACAAATAAAGGTCACTGCACCCGTTTTAACGCAGGGGAAAACAATGATTTTTACTTTTAACGTTAATTAAAATAATTCACTATCGGAATCCTTGAAATAATCCCAGAATAAAGTGCTGAATGAAAATTGAAGTCCTTGTAAGTTATTCTCCCAAAGTGAAATGAAAAATGATGAAAATCCTCGTAAATATTTTGAAATGAGAAATGAAGAAATCCTTGTAAATAATTTGAAATGAAAATTGAAGAAATCCTTGTAAATAATTTGAAATGAAAATTGAAAAATCCTTGTAAATAATTTGAAATGGAAATTGAAGAATCCTTGTAAATATTCCTCTTAATAAAAATACGGGATCACACCCGAAAACTGTACTTTGTACGAAACTCAAAAAAAAAAAGGAAAAACGGGGTCACACCCGGCAGTAACGAAGCGTAAAAACGAACTGATTAATTAGCGGCTGCAGTGACTTTTATTTACATTGTAATCTTAGATGGACCCCCATCGTAGGGGCTATGAGAAAAGACGCAGAAACACTCTCCCATAGTTATTGTTTATTCGTCAAAAATTTTATCGATGATCCAGCTCTTCCGGCGTTATCGGAGATGGAATACCGGGAATCTTTATTTATTTAAATAAATACGATATGCTTTATAAGCAATCACATTTATTTAAACAAATTTAAGATGCTGTCGTCATCTGAGAAATTTATTAATAAATAAATCATTTAAAATTATAGGTAATTTTTAAATGTTACAAAGCCAAAATGTGATAGATACTAGGCAATAATCAAATTTACTATTTTGGTAAATTTACTTTTAATTTTGAGGGTTTTACAGCCCTCTGAACTGTCTTTTCTCGATTTTTAGTATCAGGATAGCAGCAAGAGTAAGTTGGTCGCTTACTCTGGCTGCGGGCGTTTCTTTCCTTTATTCTTGGGCCTTGCTCTTATTGTTTTACTCCTCCCGGTACTCAGGTTACCACATGGTATTCCTGACGCCCACTCATGTTTTTGTCTCGCCTACTTGTATGCTCTCTTTCGTAGAAAGATGGTGTATTATAAATTAAATTATGTTTATGCATGCTGCATGTTAAATGTTTTATGTATGTATGTCATACATGAAATAATTTTATATTAGGTAAATGAAAAAAAAATATATTTATAAATTTAATTGTATATAAAAGATATTTGTATACATGCAAAGCTTTTTGTATGTTGTACATGCACGTATTATTCTCTTAAATGTAATATTCGTATTCAAATTAATTTTAATTATAAATAATTATTTTTTGGAATTGATTTTTACATGTTTTAATTATATTTATACCCACACATATACTTCTATACGTACATATACACAATATTATGATGTATATGTACATATGTCATTTGTATATGTGCGGCTATAAATATTTGCCTTTAAACTTATTTATTTCTTAATAGAGAATTCCTATAGAATTATTTATCTTTTAATATATTCTTATGCATTTTCTTAATAATAATAAAAGTTATATATAAATATATATATTAGGGTGGGTCAAAAAAATCGAATAATTTATTTTTGACTTGATACTCTGAAAAATAGGTTCGTAGACACCTAAAAAGAATTTTCTCCGAGTATGAGCTCTTAATTATAACGGGAAGGTCCTCCGCTTTGCGGGTTTCTATTTTTTTTGAATAATCAGATAAAAAAATTTATATCTCGCTTTCAACTGCTAGGAAAAATATTCCGTGACATAGACTTTGTAAGAAATTGAGTGCTCTACAAAAAAGGTCTCTTATGATTTTTTCAAAAACTCAACCGATCAAATGATATTCATAATTGAAGTTTGGCTATTTTAAGGAAAATATTCATTTTTATTATGAATTTTATAAGTTGATGAAAAATTATTTCGAATTGCAGAACTCATGATTTTGTTGGAAATTTACTGCTTTACAAAAATGGTCTCTTATGATTTTTCGATTAAGTGAAGCCGTTACGAGATATCCAACGTCAAACATTAACGAATATCAATATTTCCAGTTTTTGATCAATAATTCGATAAATTTAAATTTAAATTATTAGTTTCAGGAAAATTAACATAAATTTGAGTTTCGATGGATAAAGAAATGTTATAAACAATTTCTTTGATATTGTTTTCAGTCTTGAGCTTGTTTGATTGCATTAAAACAAGAAATTAGAGCATTTTTTTCGACATATAGCCAATGATTAGTTTAATTTAAAGTGAATGACACATTTCTTTTTCAAATTTAATATGAAAAGTATTGAATCGATTGAAAAAAAACCAGTATTTTAACTTTTTTATACATAAATTTTTTTATTGAATTATCAATTGCAATATAATTGTCAATATTTTTAACATAACAGTACGCTATTACTATAAATAATTTCCTTTATTACAATTTGGATATGTTTTTTGATGTTCTTTGACAACTTGCAATAAGTACTGCAATTGTTCTTCGTTTTTTATCGTAATCATTGGCTATGTGTAAAAAAAAATGCTCTAATTTCTTGTTTTAATGCAATCAAACAAGCTCAAGACTGAAAACGATATTAAAAAAATTGTTTATAACATTTCTTTATCCATCGAAACTCAAATTTATGTTAATTTTCCTGAAACTAATAATTTAAATTTAAATTTATCGAATTACTGATCAAAAACTGGAAATATTGATATTCGTTAATGTTCGACGTTGGATATCTCGTAACGGCTTCACTTAATCGAAAAATCATAAGAGACCATTTTTGTAGAGCAGTAAATTTCCAACAAAATTATGAGTTCTGCAATTCGAAATATTTTTTTTTCATCAACTTATAAAATTCATAATAAAAACGAATATTTTCCTTAAAATAGCCAAACTTCAACTATGAATATCTTTTGATCGGTTGAGTTTTTGAAAAAATCATAAGAAACTTTTTTTGTAGAGCAGTCAATTTCTTACAAAGTCTATGTCGCGGAATATTTTTCCTAGCAGTTGGAAGCGAGATATAAATTTTTTTATCTGATTATTCAAAAAAAATAGAAATCCGCAAAGCGGAGGACTTTCCCGTTATAATTAAGAGCTCATACTTGAAGAGAATTCTTCTTAGGTGTCTACGAACCTATTTTTCAGAGTATCAAGTCAAAAATAAATTATTCGCTTTTTTTTGACCCACCCTAATATATATATATATATATATATATATATATATATATATATATATATATGTGTACACTCCCCGAAATATGTATACATAGAGTTATTAAGTTAAATTTACGTTTTTATTTTAAGATATAAATTTTATGAAAGTATCATACGGGGATGGTCCGTATGAGTTGTTCATGCTGGGCATTTCCCAGAATAATGATATTTTTCGTAGATATAGTTGGAAAAGTGTTGAAGGGTGACGAGGACGTAACAGATACCTTTTAATTTCCCGCTATGAAAATTGGAAAACATTAAAGAAGGGAAATTTTTTAGTTTTCAATTTTGTAAACTTGTTTTCAGCAGATGTCGACGTTTCCACATCCAAAGAAGCTATTCCGTCCATTTTGATATGTGTGTGTGGAGAGGGGGGGGGGGGTGCCGACTAATTTCTGTAGCACTATATCTGGAACAAATAAACCGCACTAAACGTTCTTTGCGGTAATCAGGAGGATTCACAAAGACATAGAAGATTGAAGTTTGTAAACAATCGATTAAAAAGTTTTGATTTTCCAAACTGAGTTAACTACAAACTTTTCGGTTCAAGAACTATGAAAACGGCATCGAATACTGTAATTCTTCTCAAAATCGGGAAACTTTTTGAAGTGATATATTATTGACAGGAAAAAAATTATTTTTTTCTTTTTTGAAAAACAGAAGAGTGCTGAACTGATCAATTTTAAAAATTTCGTAGCTGGAAAAATAACGTCAGAGGTCACATTGAGCATCAAAAATAGTATTTAGTTAAAGAAATATTAATAGACATTGGTGAAATAAAATAACAGTTGACTTCGATTGAAGTATTCATAAGTGTAGTCGGTTTGTTAGTGCAGCCAAAATTGTCAATATAAAATTCTAAAAATAATCGTCTTATTCATTTTTCTGTAATCTTCCATATTTCTATGAATTAATGTAATTTAAAACTTATTGACCTCTAAATTGAAATAACTTTCATAGATTTTTGTCCTAATCCATTTGTTTAGTCCAAACATAATCGTAAACGATAATTTAAGAAACGATTTTTCTTTCTTTCCATTTTCTTCGAATTCCAGAATTTTTATAGTTGAATACAAAATGCATTTTCATTCAATCTCTACTATAATTTGCCATATGGGCTAACTTTGCTTTGGATAATATGAAAAATTAGACCCTATAGCAAAGTGTATTTACAAGAGTGGTCCAAAAAAAACATTTGTTTTTTCGAGTCCAATCATCTTAAAAGTTACTCTAAGGTATAAGAAAAATTCTCGCCAAAGACCAGCGCGATATTTAAATTCTAGAAAGCGTTCAATCATTTTTGGATTGTCCAGATGAATTGCATGTGCGAAATTCAATTTGTTGTTTTCTTCAGTGAAAACTATGAAAAAATTTTTTTTTTCTATGCTAATTGTCTACAAAAAACCTCCGAAATATTTTCATCGTACTTCTAACGGGTGAAAAGTTTTTGAACTTTGAAAACCCGCAACAAAAAAAAATTTGTGCAGATGCAACTTTAGAACTTACTTTGTATTATGATAGATTTAATTATATAAATAATATTTTTACTATGCGCTAAAAATAAAATTAGTTATACTACGTAAAAACTAGCTTACTTTTAAAAATTATTCATAATTCACCGTTTATAATTTTAAAAAAAAAATGTGTTTATTATATTATAAATAGTTTAATAAATTTATAAATATATCATGCAGTCACTGAAAAATTACTCCAGAAAACTAAAAATTCTTTAAGAATCATACAAATTTAATAAATAATCTTTAAGTAATATCAATTACTGCTAACCTTTTCTTTATAACTATTCTTCTTTGTATTTACTTAGTTTCGAGTTTTCAAAGCCAGATAAGTTTTTACCCCATAGAAATACGATAAAACTATTTCAAAACTTTTTTTGTAGAGAATTAAATTTCCTACAAGAATATGTGGAACAAAATGAAAAATTTTTTTCGTTGTTTTAACTGAAGAAAACGAAAAATAAATTTTTTTAGATGCTATTTATATGGAAAAACAAATAATGATGGAGCGCCTCGTAGAATTAAAATATCGAGCTGGCTTTTGGCGAGAATTTCTTTAATATTTTAGAAAAACTTTTGAGATGATAGAAAAATAATTTTTTTTTTTTTTGGACCACTCCTGTACTTACGTTGCTTAATACTATGGATGTGCATTTAGTTTTTGTCGAGAGTATACTCCGATGGTAGGATTCCATTAACTAAACTACTGATTCAGCAATACTGTTCACATCAATGTGTAAAATTTGTAATTTTTAAAAACGCTTTCCATAAAATATAACTTCCAATTCTTTTTACATTTGGATTTGTCGTTGGACTAGTTAATTTTTATTTCAAGATTATTCATTGACCAATAACGTTAATATCAAATCAGACATTAAAAAGACCGTACAAAATATCGTTAGCTTATTAATATTAAATATTTTTTCTAGCAAGACAGGTATTTTTATACTGAAATCTGTATTTACTTTCAAAAACCCTGATTTAAAAAAAATAATTCGGAATAATTCAAAACGATTTGAAATAATTTAAAATAATTTGAATCAACCAATATATAGATACACACTTAACATGGAGTAAATTATTTTTCTTAATCAGGTAATGTATGTAAATAAACTAACTAAACTTTCAAAACTTTTGAAAAACTACCCTGATTAGGAAATACGATTTGTGACAATTAAAAATTTTATCGTTTTTGATAGTCATCGTCATGGTTTTTTACTTTTAATTGACTCTAATCGTCAGAAAACAATTTATTATCTTACGATTAAAAACGATTGATAGCAAAATAATTAAACGATAAAAGTCGTGAAAAATTGAGCTTGATCGGTAAAGTGCGTTTGAAGATATTTCAAAAATAAAATTTATTCACAAATATTTTTTTTAGATAACTTTTAATGTGCTCGATGGATCAATTCCAACATCTAATCAGCTCTAAAACTTTATAAGCGGCGTCAATCCCACCTCAACCATCAAAATCGGTTCATTCGTTCAAGAGTAACCGTGAACGAAAGAATACCCAAAATTTTTTTTCGGTTTTTTTGAAATTTCTCAAAAACGACTCGATCAATCAATTTCAAAGTCTGATCAGTTCTAAAACTCAATAAAAAGCGATTGTCGCCTCAACCGTCTCAATCTGTCAATACGTTTAAGAGTTGTGGTTAGAGAAAAAATCGTAAAAAACGTTTTTGCTTCGAAAACAACGGCATACAAAAGTATCTTCGAGCTCGAAGAGTTGGAAAATGTATTTACAACAATGTTTTTGAGCTCCTTCAACTCGAAAACAGCGAGAACTTCTGGGGCTGGCCCGCAGGAACAACCGTTAAACGGTTGGTTTTTTTTTCTTTTTTTTTTTTTCAATAAACATTTGAGTAAAAAATTGAAGTCATACAAGGAAAAATAAATCTTTAATTTTTTTTCTAATCAAAAATCTTATGATTATTTTCACCTGCTATTTTATCGAGGTTGGAACGATTAAAAATTAGTTTAAGTGTACACAAATAAATTAAAAATCAAATCACTTAGCTTTAGAATGAGTTAATCAATGAAGTATTGATACAAATAAATCTACACTGAGATAAAAACAAAAATAAATTTTTCCATTTTACCATAGTAACTATAGAAGTATGTTAGCACAGTAATTTTTCAATGCAAACATACAGAAATTTCCAATAAGAAAGTACGAACAGTTACGATGTATCATAGAAAGTGCTCTTATAATAAGTCGGAAAATATACAATTTAAGCATAGGAATAATTAAAGTTTTATAGAAAAAATTGAGATATTCCTATGTCACATATTGAAGGTTTCCACTACATTAGATTGTAGGTTTTCCTATGTTCACCAAAAAATAATTTACTATGTTCATGTTGGAAAAAACCCTGTAGAACATAGTAACTATTATAATTATAACATTGTAATTTTTTTCATGTATGCACAGTACGAATTTCTATATAAAAAAAGAAATTGTCGCTATGTAAAATTACCTGTTTTTTCTTCTCATAACGTTTAATTCATTAATTTGACAGACGTGAATTGAAAGCAACAGGTGAAAAGATGTAGGAGGCAGAAAAGAAAGGGAGACCGAAAATAGAAGAGGAAGAGATGCAGAGGTCAGAAAAGGAAGATAAAAAGAGCAATTGTATTTCAGATGATTCGAGTAACTCTACTGAAATTATCGATAACAATAATAGAAATTCATGTGAACCACAATCATATGAATTTATTGACAATAATGCACATGATCATTCAAGGAATGATAGCAATGTCAGATTGAATAAATATGATAGTCTGTGCCGAAAACGAAAGTTGTTTGAAGCACTTACTTGTGATGACTCGAATTTGCGGGACTTCGATAATAGCAAATCTTTTGACTCCATCGATATTGAAAGTAGTGTATAGGAATATTTAGAAAACAAAAATAGTGTCGGACCTATTGAATCTGATACTCCGTGCAAAAAAAAAAAATTAATACCTATGATTACTCCCTGTCATTCAAATTCGCATGAATTTTGTTATTTTGGATCCATAGAATCAGTCAAGGATAAAAATAATGCAGGAGAACATTTCAAGAAAATTTCAATTATAAAATTAGTCAACACTGATACACCGTGTCAAATAAAGATTTCCATTGAAATGTTGAACCATACACATTGTAAATTTGAAAATGAATCTCCTCCGATAAATGTGTACGGTAACAAGTTTGAAAATTGCGGGAGTAATTACGATAATTTTGATAAGATAGAGAACGAGGAATCTTATTCATATACGTTTAATAAATTGAATACTTTCATAAATGACAAGAACATCTTTCCTCCGGCCAAAACGTATAGTATACAGTGCAAAAATAGCGTGAAAAAAACTTATGGTAGAAAAAAAACAAACTTTTGTACAAACGTTAAACATAAAGACACAAATACAGAAATTCCGGTTATGAATGAAGTAAGTACGGACGAGCTCATATCAAATATAGATGAAAATAAACGCTGTACTGGAAAAGAGCATTGTCAGCAAGAAAATGCCAATACCGATCACAATTTTATACTCACAGATAATATACACCAAAATGATGATCAAAATCCAGATACAGTTGAAACTGTTAATCAGTCTGCAGAGGAACCATACTTCAAAGAGCATGTTAGTAGTAGGCGTATCATAGATTTATCTTGGATTATAGATCAATTACATGAAGCGTTTGATGATAATCATAAAGGGTCGTGTAAAGATCTTTTCCGTGACCTCAGAATGACCCCGAGTGGACCAACCGCCGCCATTTTGGGTCTCAAAACATCATGGCGTCCACAAAAACTCGGAGAAAATAGAACACTAGGTGATGGATGAGGGCAAGTGTGTATAATGGCATGTCTGAAATCCTAGTGCTTATATGAGTGGTGGTTGCCCTTATGGGTCTGTGGGAAGAAATTGTGCCCACCACTAACCATGCGCATTCTGTTGACCAATACAGGGAATTGGTACCATGGGAGACCCATTCCAAGCCCCGCTTCGACCAGTCTCTCTATTTCCTGAGATGGGAGGAGTGTGGGTCGATTTGCGGTAGGATTCGTGGTGGCTGTGCGTGAGGCACCCACATGCACTGCATGCCTAATGGGTACGCTAATGTGAGCTTATGCTCATATTTCGCTTTTATAATATTATGGTGGAAGATAGGCGATTACGCAGCGAGAGTATGCCCAAAAGGGCGTGGTATCGGCCTCCCGTCAAACGGAGGTGGACGGTCATGCCGTTCCGTTACATTAATTAATTAATTGACCTCAGAATGATACGATCTTCTGATTATGGTTATTTAACTCAAATGTATTGGGAATGTAAAAAATGTTCAAAATCTGCTAGCATTTGGTCTGATTCAAGAAAATCAAATAATTACATGCAATTAAATGAAAGTGCAGTATTGGGAACATTGGTTAGTGGTATAGGTTATTCGACTCTTCGGGAACAACTCGCAACGATGAATATACACTGCTTGACTGATAAAACTTATCGAAAGTATCGTGATAAGATAGAGAACTCTATTATTGGAACATCAGAAAAAGAAATGGCAGAAGCAGCGGAAATGGAAAAACAATTGGCATTAGAAGCTGGAGACTTTATAATAGATAAGTATAACAACAAAATTCCATTCATAATCGTTATAGTCGATAGAGCCTGGTCGAAGAGGTCATACAAAAATGGAAGATATGATGCTTCATCAGGCTTTGCTTTTATAGTTGGCTTACGAACTGGTAGAGTACTTTATTGTGGAATTAGGAATAAATACTGTTCCATATGTCATGCCGCTTCTAAAAATCAAAAAGAGCCAGCTCCACATAAATGCCATAAAAACTACGGTCATAATGAAACATCAACGAGTATGGAAGCAGACATAATCGTTGAAAGTTTCAAACGAAATGTTGAAACCCACGGATTAATTTACAGATGTTTTGTTGGAGATGGCGACAGTAGTGTTTACCAAACAACAGTAAATAATAATCCATACAGAGAGTATGATATCGAAGTTTCAAAGAAAGAATGCAAAAACTATTTGTTTCGGAGTTTTTGCAACCATGTTGATAATGCCTCTAAAATAAAAATTGCTCCATCTACAATAATGAATGTTACGAATACACGGAAATCTGTGGAAGAAAGTGGATTGAAGATGCGTAAACATATAGAAACAAATGTTTTAAATATAAAAAAAAATACCCCCAATGAGATGAACAAATCGAACGGGTATACAGCATGCTAACGGAAATGCCAAAACATGTTTTTGGAAATCATAATAAATGTACGAACAAGTCTGCAGACGGTTGTGACAAAATACCAGAGAATATAATTGCAGCCTTAGAACAAGTGGGAATTTACCAGAATTTATTTTAGAAACTCAGGACAAAGCAAAAAAAGCTAAAAAAGAAAATTAGAATCTAAAGTTCTAAAAAAAAATAAAAAGTGTACGACTGATGAAAAATCATCCGCGACCACACCTAAAATTACAAATGTAACGGAAGTTAAAGTAGACTTATCGAAGTTGATAAAAACAAAAAATTACTTGACATCAGACGACGATCAACAACAGTCAATGGCAACTTGGGTTACAGTTAAAAAATGTGACGGGAATAATTTGACCGAAGTGGATATTATAGAAGCACGTAAAGTAATAGATTATATACGTACTGACATGAGTCCAGATACTCTAGTAGCAAACATTAATAGCACTGAAAGCTTGTTAAATGATTCGACTATTGAATACTTCATGCAAATACTAGACCAAAATGCAGATTACTATACCTATCCGGTACTATATTATGTTCATTCGTACCTCATAGTACCGTCACAAACATCACGGGATATACAAATAATTGGAGGAAATAAAATCCAACATTGGATCTGCATAAGATTTGATGGAACATATATTTTTGTTTATTATAGTCTTTCAGGAACTTCACTATCAGAGGAAGACTATACACATATTCACAAACGTTACCCACAATGTACAAAAACCAATATAATTAATGTTGAAGTTACTCAGCAACCAGATTGTTTTGCGTGTGGTGTATATTCTGCTGCTTTCGCAACGACATTAGCTTTGGAAGAAGACCCATGCTCGGTTAACTACTCTAGAGATGTCGTTGCAATGAGAGCTCATATGATAAGGATCATACAAGATAGAAAACTTACACATTTTCCACCTGTGTAACATCAGATAAAATTATGTGTGATTAAAATTTGTTACATCCTTTTCTATGAGAAAGGAGACTATAAATAAATTAGTTTTGATAGTATATACTGTAAGATGATTTAATGGAAGCAATATTGCTAAAGTTATATATGCTGTAAAGTATAAATTTTTTTGACATATAAAATGAAAATATTAATGCTCAAATAATATATCTATCACAGTAGTTAACAGATAAGAAATAAGAACTGCTAAAAAATAAGAGTTAGTAGTGGAAGACTTTTTATTTGTCATATCATTTATCGACTTAAGACTAAATGCATGGGTTAGAAAAAATTATTACTTGACCTGTAACAACTTTCGGGGCAGAAGTTGAAGAGTTTAAATTTTCACGTACTGGTATTAAGCAACTACCATAAATAAATTACTGTTACCCCTGAATTATATTATATTCCATGCGCACGAACAATCATATGAAGCTGAAGATTCAGTTTATCTTGAAGACCAGCTCTTATAAATTCTCTACAGATTTTGGACTTGGACATCAGACACATTTAGAAAAGTAGCCGGCTGAAGCTAAATTAGAGGACGACGCCAAAAAATACAAATTAAATCAAAAAATGTTTTTTGTTATTCACTAGTAACAAAAATCAAAGGGTATTAATAGAATTCTAAATATTTAAGTGGAAAAAAAATTCTAGAATTTTTTCTGACCTTCCAGAAGATCCACGGCCTTCAGTAAAAGTTTTTAGAAACCTTACTTTCAAGTTTGTTTAACTTGATTATTCCTTTTTGTTATCAGAGATTCAGGAGCTTCGTATAATCGATTTTCGCTAAATCATTGGTGTTCCAAGAAAAAATGATATTTTTGACTTTAAAAATTAATTACTCAGCGAGTAAACTAGTGTATTTAGAAATATTTTATGAACTTTCGATTGCTTTGCAAATAAAGAACAGACTAAAAATATTTATTTTTTTTTTAACTTCCACGCATTTGGAATTTGGCCTTTTCGTTGGATTTGTTTTTATTCATTGAGTTTTGAAAAGTTGAACATCTCAGTTTTGCAGAAAAGTGACGGAAAGGATAAAGTTAAAAATTTTTGTTTTTTTTTTCGTTTTAAAGGCTAAACTTTTTTTGGCACATTTTTTTCGCCAAAAATTGAGGTTTTTTTGCAAATGAGCGAAAAAAATAATTAGCCTTGAAAACAAAAAAAAATTAATAATTTATCCTATGCGGTAATTTCTTGCAAAAATGACATCTACAACTATTCAAAACTCAATGAAAAAAAATAAAAAAAACCAACGATAATAACAATTTCCAAATGCTTGGAACTTAAAAAAATATTAAACATTTTTAGTCTGTTCGTGATTTTCAAAGAAATTAAAGTTAAAATATTCTTAAATACGCTACTTTAGGTTTCTAATAATTTATTGTTGTCAAAAATATCATTATTGCTTTGAACATCGATGATTTAGCAAAAATCGTTTATACAAAGCTGAAGCTCTGATAACAAAGTCTGATAACTAATAAAAAAATTATTGAATGCCTTGGATCTTCTGGAAAGTCTGAAAAAATTCTAGAATTTTTTTTCCCTTTGATTTTGTCATGATCACTCAGAAACTGTAAATAATAAAAAATATTTGATCCCTGAATGTGACAACTACACAGATGTTTCAAGCTTCAATTTTTGTTGTGTTCACTCTACGACCATTTTTTTGCAAACTTATGGTCTGGTTGAAAATTACTTGAAAAGTTAAGATTTTTTGATATCCTTTAAATTATGTTAGTAGTGTATCATTTACTTTTTATCAATGTAGTCAAAAATCATCGTGGGTATTGAGATACAGGAGCTTGGGCTTAAGATTGTTAGAAATAAAGATTGCTTCCGAATGCTTGAAAACGTTGACATGTATACAATCAATCTATTCAAATTATATTTCTACTTTTCTTTTCTTTTTTTTTTTTTTTTAATTTTCAATTATTTTCGTAAAAAGTGAAAAAAAAAAAAAAAAAAACAATAAAAATACAATTAAATTATTCTCTTAACAAATTTTATAGTAAAAAAGGTGTGCAAAATCATGACTAAGAAAGTAAATGAATATCGTCCAATAAAACTATTCCAAAATTATTCTTTTGTAATACAGAGATTCTTGCTGTCATTATGCTAATTTATTGTTGTAGTAGCATTCGAACATAAAATGTAGCAGTTAGAGTTGAGTCCGTAGAAGTAAAAGTGGTAATAAATAATGAAAATTTTAGATATGCATATTTTTCAACTCAACAACTGGATTTTTAAAATTATATCATTTATCATTTGAATTTTTGTTATAAAAATGCAAGAATATCAAGACTATCATTGATTAAATGATGATTAAAAAATTTTAAAAATAAATATGTCTTATTCAACAAATTTAGTATATGCAGCAGTAAATTTTGCACAAGAGAGGCGAACAAAATTGAAATTATATAAACCGAATATATATATTAGGGTGGGTCAAAAAAGTCGAATAATTTATTTTTGACTTTATACTCTAAAAAATAGGTTCGTAGACACCTAAAAAGAATTCTCTCCAAGTATGAGCTCTTAATTATAACGGGAAGGTCCTCCGCTTTACGGGTTTCTATTTTTTTCGAATAGTCAGATAAAAAAATTTATATCTCACTTCCAACTGCTTGGAAAAATATTCCGTGACATAGACTTTGTAAGAAATTAAATGCTCTACAAAAAAGGTCTCTTATGATTTTTTCGAAAACCCAACCAATTAAAAGATATTCATAGTTGAAGTTTGGCTATTTTAAGGAAAATATTCGTTTTTATTATGAATTTTATGAGTTGATGAAAAAAAATTATTTCGAATTGCGGAACTCATGGTTTTGTAGGAAATTTACTGCTCTATAAAAATGGTTTCCTATGATTTTTCGATTAAGTGAAGCTGTTACGAGATATCCAACGTCAAACATTAACGAATATCAATATTTCCAGTTTTTGATCAATAATTCGATAAATTTAAATTTAAATTATTAGTTTCAGGAAAATTTACATAAATTTGAGTTTCGATGAATAAAGAAATGTTATAAACAATTTTTTTGATATTGTTTTCAGTCTTGAGCTTGTTTGATTGCATTAAAACAAAAAATTAGAGCATTTTTTTCGACATATAGCCAATGATTAGTTTAATTTAAAGTGAATGACACATTCCTTTGTCAAATTTAATATGAAAAGTATTGAATCGAGTGAAAAAAAACCAGTATTTAACTTTTTTATACATAAATTTTTCTATTGAATTATCAATTGCAATGTAATTGTCAATATTTTTAACATAACAGTACGCTATTACTATAAATAATGTCCTTTATTACAATTTGGATATGTTTTTTGATGTTCTTTGACAACTTGCAATAAGTACTGGAATTGTTCTTCGTTTTTTATCGTAATCATTGGCTAGATGTCGAAAAAAATGCTCTAATTTCTTGTCTTAATGCAATGAAACAAGCTCAGGACTGAAAACAATATCAAAAAAATTGTTGATAACATTTCTTTATCCATTGAAACTCAAATTTATGTAAATTTTTCTGAAACTAATAATTTAAATTTAAATTTATCGAATTATTGATCAAAAACTGGAAATATTGATATTCGTTAATGTTTGACGATGGATATCTCGTAACGGCTTCACTTAATCGAAAAATCATAAGAGACCATTTTTGTAGAGCAGTAAATTTCCTACAAAACTATGAGTCCCGCAATTCGAAATAATTTTTTTTTATCAACTTATAAAATTCATAATAAAAACGAATATTTTCCTTAAAATAGCCAAACTTCAACTATGAATATCTTTTAATTGGTTGGGTTTTTGAAAAAATCATTAAAGACCTTTTTTGTAGAGCATTCAATTTCTTACAAAGTCCATGTCACGGAATATTTTTCCAAGCAGTTGGAAGCGAGATATAAATTTTTTTATCTGATTATTCGAAAAAAGTAGAAACCCGCAAAGCGGAGGACCTTCCCGTTATAATTAAGAGCTCATACTTGAAGAGAATTCTTTTTAGGTGTCTACGAAACTATTTTTCAGAGTATAAAGTCAGAAATAAATTATTCGATTTTTTTGACCCACCCTAATATATATATATATATATATATATATATATATATATATATATATATATATATATATATATATATATATATAACGCGCTGTGCTCCAACGATAGCGTTCCCAATTCTACACCGATCTTAATGAAACAGTATACTTATTCTATCGACGATTACCTTGGATAAGTTCGAAGATGAGCCAATTCGGCCTATAAGTTTAGAAATTATAGTTAATTGAAATTTTGTAAAATTTTCAAGAAAAAATTTATTTGCAGCTTTAACTAGACGTAACTTTTAAACGGGAAGAGATAGCTTATTTTTGTTTGTCTTTTCTGAAAGCTCGCTCGATTGACTTTAATTTTCACTATGTAGCTCTCTGATTTGATTACTTTTTCGAATAGAAAAATGGTTTTAAAAATTTACAAAATATTATAAAAACTAATTTTATGCAAGTTGTGACTCTGATTATTACCACAGTTCTAAACCGATCGCTTTGAAACTTGGCATACATATTCTGTTGGTGACTACCTTGTTCGAGGTGAAAAATGAGCTCAATCGGTCGGATACTTTAAAAGTTATATTATTTCAACATTTAAAAAATACCAAAAATTCAGATTTTTACTTATTCTTTCTTCAATATTTTTTTGAATGCTATAACTTATCGACTTCCTATAAAATTTATCTGAAAGATCTTCAAATAAGCTTTCGTTTTCATGCCTATATATGTGTCTAGACCAATGAAATTTCGCATCTTACGACTCATCAAATGAAATTTTGCTATCGCATTGGTCCTCCTACTTTTAATAGATTCCATAGAATCCTAACTACTGTATTTATCAGTAAATTTATGAAATCGATTGAATTTATATTATTGCTGTGTAAAACTCATAAAATCTGAATATTTTAATTCAAGTGTGCAAATTCTATTTTTTTTTTTTTTGACAGTGTTTACAACTGATTTCAAGTATGACACTTAGACCTATCATAATTGAAATTTCAAGTCAAATCATATTATTTAATTATTAATTAAACATTAATCCTATAGTAAGAATCACAGAATACTTATTCGTAGATAAATGGATTCTCTTTAACTTCAATTTTTGTTATTCCGATAATTTACTTAATTTTCTAATTTAAGTTCTTAAATTTTTTGCTTTCAATTTTAAACTGTTTGACAATTTCTTTGCAATTTATACCCATGAGAATCTAAGAATGTCGAAAAAAAAATTTATTTTGTTATTAACGTTCATTTGAGGGGTTGACATAATCAAATGAGAAATCTACTTCCATTTCGGCTGCCGGATGGACTTTTATTATTATTATTATTATTATTATTATTATTATTTTTTTTTTTAGTTAAATGGTCAGGGGGTTATCCCCGGTAGTCCGACTCTACCGAGGGCCTCACCTGAGCGCCAAATCGTTACTGCTGCGATGCTTCATCAACAAGATGATCAGCATGCGCAGCAGGCCAAGTTTCGTTGCCTTAGGAGACGGAGGGATCCGAGTATCACAGCCTTTTGCATCCGCGATGCTAAAAACTCAACTTAAGATAAACAAGTTGGGATTTTAGCCAATGCAGACACAAAAGACTGTTTCATCCCTCCTAGGACGCCAACAATGAGTACGACAAGCTTGACACGATAGCCTGGGTAAAGTTTGCCAATTTCAAACAGGAGATCCTGATATATCTCGTGTTTGTGCTCCTCTTTTACCGTGATGTTATACTCAGCCGGAGCTGAGAACTCAATAACATAAATGTTACGAGCGGTTTTATCGAAGAGCACAATATCAGGTTTATTATGGTCGATTCTCCGCGTTGTTGCGAATGGTACGTTCCAATAAATACGGCAACGGTCATTCTCAACAACTTGCGGAATCTCTCCTGGCAGATAAGGCAGCACTGGTGTTTTGTCGATACCGTGCGTGTGTCTTAGATGGTAATAAAGTACTCGCAGAGCAGCATTGTGACGCTGGACGTATGCATTTCTTGCCAGCACAGGACATGCTGACAAAAGATGCATAAGCGTCTCAGGATGTTGCTTACACACCCTACACAATGTGTCGGGTAGCTGCATCTGGAGTACTTTAGCACGATATTCGAGAGTGTTAATAACACCATCTTGGCAGGCAAAGATGTATCCTTCGGTCTCGGACATCAGGCCAGCTGACTTGAGGAAGGAAAACGTCAGCTGTGTGGACAAGCCATGATCACGCACGTGTTTAAAGAACACACTGTGCATCGACTTGTCCATATGTGTGCTGAGCAGTTTTTGTTGCTCAGCGTTCCTGACGACCGTCTTAAATTCCTCCTTAGGGAGTCCAATAAGCGGGTTTACTCTTCCAAGACCGAGGGATTTTGCCGCGTAAATTGCTGCCTTATATAAAAACGCTCCCTTACGCCTATTCTCATGACTATGAACAATTTGCATAAGGAAGTCGTCTTCATCTGCTGTGAAATTGACAACCTCGTATGTTATACCCAAAACCAAACGATCATGTAGACACTCCAAGCTCTGTAGACCTCTCCCTCCGATGTGCCGGGAAAGGTATAATCTGGTGATTGAGGATTTAGGGTGCATGCTCCGATGCATGTTCATGACTTTGCGTGTCTTGATATCAAGATCTCTGAGCTCTTTTCGGGCCCATTTGAGAACACCGAAAGAGTACAGGAGTACCGGGACAGCAAGCATGTTCGTTGCAGAGACTTTGTTTTTCCCGGAAAGTTCTGATGACCAGATTTTCCGGAGTCTCCGCACATACTCGCTGCAGAGAGT